>JAYMFT010000055.1:391122-406792 GCA_038088735.1 Panulirus argus | reverse complement strand
AGGGCACCATGGAGGGTCTGTATGTGGTGGGAGGAGGGCACCATGGAGGGTCTGTATGTGGTGGGAGGAGGGCACCAGGTTCCTCACCACCCACACCAGTAGCGGCTGCCGCCCCCCAATCTGACGGTCATTATAGACTTTAGAGGAATTTAATTATAAAGTTTTAGGCAGACAGTGTGAGGCTGTAGCTGGTGGAGGGGCTGGTGGTGGAGCTGGTGGGGGGGCTGGGGGTGCAGGACACGCACCATCACCTCACCAGCAGGACACAACACACCCCACAGACCAGATCGCCATCCCACGTGATACAGGCCACACCAGTCCCCCTATAGCGGTGCAACACACGTTATCACACATCTCTCATTAACACACGTTCAACGTCCGTGCTTCGTGTTTACTTTAAGATCGTGGTCAGTCACCCGACGTTTTCGTACCACGATACGGCCATCCAGTGCAGCACAACGGATGATCAAGACAACACACTATGAGAAAGGCGACTCGCGCTCCTTCCTCGAAATATCTGAATCCAGCAGGAAAACCATCACAGGGGATTGACAGAAGGATTTACATAACGAAAGTTACTCCTGTGGCCGTGGTAACGTGAGTGGCTGGGTCCGGGGTAACAGGTCAGGCGAGAGGGTCAGGTGTCCGGGCCCTGGTGCACAGGGTCACCACTAAGGCAGGGCGGTGGCCACTTGGTGTGTACGTACACGAGGAACACTGGAGAAGGTGGTGACCTCAGGTACATATACTGATCCCTGGACTGGAATGGTCTGGTCACGTCCGTCTGCAGAGGTCTGGCCGTCGCGGGACATCCATCCACCAGATGAGCTGAAGAACTCAGGAGCTGAAGATGAGCTGAAGAACTCAGGAGCTGAAGATGAGCTGAAGAACTCAGGAGCTGAAGATGAGCTGAAGAACTCAGGACGGAGAAGAGTTTCGGCTCAGCGTCGCGGGAAGTCCTTCACTGACCCTTCGCCCTCCTCGCCAGACAGCGTGCGATGCCTTAATGCTCTTAACAAGTGGTATAAAGGCTCGCGAGTGTGCGGAGGGCGGCAGGAGGGATCGTGGAAACGACTCCTCCAGAGTGGCCCTGTGGGCTGAGAAGGAAAAGGTATTTACGTAAAATATGTAAACCAGAAGGACAAGTGGTGGCCGGGACCTGGTCATCTCTCTCGTGAAAGTGAGGCAGACGGTCGTAAAAGATCTGTGTAAACAAAGCCAGCAAGGATGAGCGTGGGGTGCACAATACACATTTACCGGAGTTCCCGGCACACATCAAATCCCCGACGCCCTCAGGATCCTTCGCGAGGGGAATGTGTCCCACCTGGGCCATCCTTCCCTCAACCACCTCCCCACTGCCCACTACTGGCGCATCAGGTCAAGCCAAAGACAAGTCTAGGTCTTTAAGTTTCATCACGGCTGAGGCCCCCATCAGACGCTGGTCCCACCACACGCTGGCACCATGAGGAGGCAGGCGGGAGGAGCCATGAGGGAGTGAGGGAGGCGGACGGCTGCGGTCCGAGTGTGAGGAGGATGAGAGGATGTCTGGCCAGCCACCAGACGCATCACATGAGGACACTCGGTAAAGGACTGACTACTAACCATCGTGCAACATTTTCTTCTGTATGATTTGCTTGCTATAAAGTAACGCAACGCAATTTGGTCTTTAGAAAGAGATGGTACATCTTCCATGTTGCCAATGCACCCCTTTACAACAGATCCTCCAGTACAACAGGCACTTCCAACGGTACCCAACGACAGCAGAACCTTCAGTGTAGGGACCACTTCCAACAACTGCCGACGATTGTGTTAACACAGGTGGTGTCAGGGCGGAGTTGGCAGCGACCAGGCCCTCCATCAATAAGAGACAACCCTGGCGTGCCACCGGCTAAGGGTGACCCAGGAGGAGGAAGAGATAATGTCTGTAGGTCTGTCTCTCTCCGTCTGTTTTCCTGTCCGTCCGCCTGTTTGTGTATGCGCATGCTAGGGTGGTCTAATCAACCCCCAAGTTTGATATAATGATTCTAAATCCACGCTGGGAAATTTTCGGCCAAGGTACTTCATAGAAACATCAAGAACGTGACAAGTGCACACCATAGTATACAAAACACACTGTTCCCCATCCTTCTGAACAATACTACGGTGAACACAGGTCGGGAAACACAACACAGAATCAGAATCAGAATCTATTTCCATTTAACAATGGTTATTCTTTAAACATTTTACAGATAAAGACTATTTAGTACAAAGTACTAGTCCAGGGTGCTGAATATACACATACACATACATACACATATATATATATACACACACGCACACACACACACGCACACATTCACATACACATACAAGTACATAAACACATGCACATACACAAGAGTGAAATATTGTACAATATGAATGACTAGGAGTGAAAAACATAAAAAGAATACGAACACAAAGTGAAGTTTGTCAGTAAAAGACAATAAAATTGAAGTAAAACTATAAAACATTACATTAAAGAATAAAATTACATGTAAAAGTTAGTAAAACTAAGACAATTAAAATTTCAAATAAAATACAGTTAAAGATAACAAGAGAAAACTACATCTGAAACTGATGACGTCGTCGGTGTGCCTTTAGACAACGCTTTCAGGAGCTTAAAGAGTTTGCGTCTATTACGTCAGTGGGGAGACTATTCCACAGAGAAGGTCCCGCCACTGAAAGGGACTTTTCCCCCAAGCAAGTGTGATATTTGGGCACATAAAGCTGTTGCTGTTGCCTTGTGTTTACAACGTGCTCGTTGACATCACCCTCTCTTGGTAGTGTGAGTAACCAGTGTGGTACTCGTTTATTCATAACGTTATGTACGAGTACGCCCAGTTCAAAGTAGTAATTTTCTTTGACCTTAAGCCATTCGAGCTCTTTAAGATATGCTGCAAAAATTTTGTAATTATGTACACGACCGATCTGCGTTGAATTAGCCGTGCCCCATATGTATATTCCATAGTTGATCTGGCTTAAGATTAATGACTGAATCACACTGATTCTGCTACTTCTATTGAAGTTATTTCTTATTCTGTTGACATACATTATTAGTCCGTAAACTTTTCTGCTCAATTCCTTAACGTGTTTGTCAAATTTCGTGTGGGTGTCAAAATGGATACCCAAGTTTCTTATGGAGTTACTTGGGAAAATTGGGTTCCCGTCGACCAACATGTGTATATCAGCGGGGATCTGGGATAAGAGTCCTCTAGTCCCGACAAACATACATTGAGTCTTTTTAGCATTTAACAATATACCATTCATGTTAAAATAGAGTTTCGCCTTCGCTATACATTCTTCGCCTCTACTCATTAAACCCCGAATGTTATTGATGTCACCGGTATGGATAAATTGCGTGTCATCAGCATACTGCATAACCTGGCAGTCAAAGGGGACATGGGAAAGGTCATTTACGTATATAGTGAACAGGATGGGACCCAACACTGATCCTTGGGGAACTCCGTAATTAACACTAATTTTGTCTAATGTGCAGTTTGTAATGTGAACGGACTGTGTGTTCTGTCGCTGAGGTAGTTGTGAAACCAGAACGGGTCAATCCTTAAGTTAAGCATTTCCTGAGTAGTACATTGTGACTCTGTCAAAAGCCTTGAACAGGTCACACACTGTGATGAGAGACACTTTCTTCTTGTCCATATTTGCATACAGTGTGTTGGAGAGTGTGAGAAGTGCAGTGTCTGTAGATAAGGAAGACCTGAAGCCATGCTGTGTGTTACTGAGAAGATTATTTGTTTCTAAATGCTCAATAAGCTGAGATGCACCACTTTTTCTAATATTTTGGAAACAACAGGCAGAAGAGATATAGAGCGATAGTTCTGTGGTTCATATTGGTTCCCTGATTTGAACACCGGGACAACAACAGAGTGTTTCCAAGCCGTGGGGACAACAACTCCTGTTGCAATGGAAGCGTTCAGTATACAGGTGAGGCAGGTGATGATCACTGGGAGGGAGTCTTTTATGTGACGGAGTGGGATGCCGTCAGACCCATGGGAGTTGGTCTTCTTCATGTGTTTTATCATTAGTGTTATTGATTCCCAGGTTGTGGGTGAGGGTCGGAACACTGAAGTGTCATCATTTAGGTTATTTCTTACGAATTGCTGACCATCATCAGAATTAGCTAAATTTTGACGAGATTTTGGGAAAGTTTCGCACCTAACCTTGCTGAAGTATTTATTGAAATATTCAGCTCGACGTTTTGTACTCTCCTCATCATCATCATCACTCACCGGCAGCATACTAGTCTTCTTTTTAGCGTCTGGTACCAGCTCCCTGAGAATCCTCCAAGTTTCTCTACCGTTACCCTTGCAGTCCTCGAGAGTTTTAGTATAATAGTCAGACTTAGCTCGATGCAGCGCAGCCTTAACTTCTCGTTTTAAAATTCTATAAGAATCTTGCAGATCAGTATTGTTCCTATGCTTTTTTAGACTACTCTGTGCACAACTTCTTCTATGAATCAAAGATCTAAGATCTTCAGCCATATATGGAGCAAAAGGTCTTTTTACCTCCTTGGTTACCAAGGGCGCACATTCGTCCAAGCACTTGTGAAAGGTCTCGTTAAAATGTGGTAACCTGGTCAATTAACATTATCAGTTTTAATTATCTTATCAAGTGCATGGCTTTGTGCTATGAGTAAATTGCAGAGTGTATCAGAGGAGTAATCTTTTAGCTGTAGGAAATTTTTCATGGTTGGCTGTCGTTTTGGCTTACTTACGTTTAGTATGACAGTGATGAGGTCATGGTCACCAACAGGGCAAGGGATGACATCGTGACAAAGAGCTAAGTCTGGTCTATTAGTTACAATTATGTCAATTAGCGTTGCAGAGCAGGAGGTTGTTCTTGTGAGTTTGTCAATTAAATGTGTTAACTTAGCATTAAAAATAATATTAGTCATCTTGTTGTTCTTCGATAAAATATTACAGTTAAAATCGCCAAGTACATAAAAGGCCTTATTTCTTAGGGTTATGAATTTTAAAATTTCCTCTACGTAGTTAAAAGTGTCCACACTGGAATGTGGATGTCAGTATAAACAACCAATAATAAAAGCAGGCAACATGCGACATTGCACTATCACCCACAAATCCTCCACCCCTTTGGGTTTGTCAATGGCAGTGTTAATTAGCGTGACAGTGAGATTTTTCTTGACATAAATACACACTCCTCCTCCTCTGCTTTTGTCACATCTATAGACAGCATAGTCAGGTATATTAACATATTCATCTAAAACATCAGGAGTAAGCCATATTTCGGATACGCACAATATGTCCGTATTTCTTTCTTTCACTAAGAGACATATATCATCCTTATGGGCCAAGACACTTTGTGCATTGATATGATCTGCAGTCAGGTTATTCCTTTTATCAGTATTAGCTTCACCGGCTGTGCCTTCTTCGCCATACCCCTATGTGCTATAATACTGACATAGCCTTTGCTTATGACGTAACTGGTGGCAGAGTCCGCATCTCAATAAGTGGTCAAATCTACAGTTTTCTTTGTGATGGTTAAATTTACCGCAGTTGTAACATCCACGTCTTGTTCCTTTGTGAGCAGCGGCGTTGGCGGTGTGGTAAAACTCAAGTCCCATGTCCTGGTTGAAGTCGCCAATCCAGAGCCAGCCAGAAGAGGTTGCATGGCTAGTACCCACTGTGGCTGGCACCTGTCGACCACATTGCACGGTGCAAAGTGCCGAAGGAACTCCATAGGAGGCCCCGCTGGGTCGCCAGGCATGGCGGAGGCTTCCCGTGCTGGGTGGGTAGTGCGGAGCAGCGCGTCGGCTCTCCTGGCCTGGTGGAGAGTGTCGGGCAGCATTAGAGTCCCACACACGGGCTCCGCCCTGTGGTGCAGCACGAGAGGCCACCGCACGGGGCAGGTGGTGCATGGTACTGCCAGTATCCCCAACATGGGCATAGGGGTATAAGGCAGAACCGGGGATCCCCTCATTGGACCGGTAGTACGGGGCAGCGGCGGGGGCCTCCACGTAGGGTGGGGAGTGGAAGGCAGCACCAGGAAGGGCCGTGTCCGATGGCGGTGGTGACGGGACAGCGCCGTGGCCAGCTGGATAGGGCGGGTAGAGCGGGGCAGCCCCTGAACCGGCGGGACCGTGTGGTAGTTGTGGGGCAGCGCCATGGCCAACTGGATAGGGCGGGTAGAGCGGGGCAGCCTTTGGACCCGCGAGGCCGGTTGGTGGTGGCGGGGCAACTCCATGGCTAGCTGGATAGGGCGGGAAGAGCGGGGCCGGGTGGTGGTAGTGGGGCAGCTCCGCGGCCAGCTGAGCGAGGTGGAGGGGGCAGCCCAGCAGGGAGGAGCGAGGCAGGCACAGAAAGAGGCTGGCGTGAAGCACGACGAATTGACTGTTGTGCTTCACCAGGAGGTATTTTGTCCACTTTCGCCATTGCGAAATTTACGGATGATTTCTTTACTTGTTTGCAGGTGTATCATGCAGTCATTTCTTCACAGTGAAGTGAAGGCTTTGCAAATAATGGACACCAAATACCTCTTCAACACTTTCCAAACCTTGGACCCTAGCCATCGAGAATTCTGCAATGTTTCCTCTCGTCTTCATTAAGTGCATAACAAGCAAAGGAGAAGCGGCGTTTCCTGATGACATCTCTATTGGAAAATATGGTGCTCCATCTTCGGCATGTCAACATGAACGTGTCAAGGCGGATTTGTGGGTCTCACCGCACCCGGAAAAGTCAGGTCAGGTCAGGACCCCGCCTGATTTCCAAAACAGATTGCCTGGAGTGGCCACGCCTCTGGTTTGCCTGGGTATATAACCACCACCTACCCTTTACAGTTCTATTTCTGTCTGAAGATGTAATAAACGAATGAACTAACTGGGCTTAATTTCATTTAGTGAAGTATCGTGCATTCATTTTTTTCGGAGTAATGTGAAGGTTCTGCTGATTAGGGACACCACGTCCCGAAACTAAACTTTTCTAAACTTGATCCCAAGCTATCGAGACCTCTGCAGTGTTTCCTCACGCCTTCATTAAGTGCATACCAAGCGAGACAGAGGCTTCGTTTCCTGATGAAATCTCTACTGGAACCTATGACACTCAATCGTCGTTTCAAAGTGACCCTGTCAGGGGAAATTTGTAAGTCTCACCGCCCCCTTCCTTGTTAGGTCATGTCAGGAGGCTGCCTAATTTCCTATGATGATTGCTTGGCGAGGCCAAGTCTCTTGTTTCCATAGGTATAAAACCATCCCCTTTCCTTGTACAATTCTTTCTCTGTCTGAAGTTGTAATACACGAAAGCACTAATTGTGCTTAATTTCACTCTCTAGAGTGGTGATTCTTGCATTAATTTCTTCACTTTGAAGAGAATGTTCTTTAGATATTGGATCCCATGTACCCCATCAACACTTTCCTAAACTTGGACCCCAGCCTTCGAGACATCTGCAATGTTTCCTTTCGTCTTTATTATGTGTATAATATGCAAGAGAGAGGGCGTTTCCTGATCACATATCTACTGGAACATGTTGTACTCGATCGTCTTGTCAGCCTGACCGTGTCAGGGCGGATTAGTGAATCTCACCGCCCCTAGCCTTGTCAGGTTAGAAACGGAGACCGTTTGATTTCCTATGAATATTGCCTGGGGAGGCCACGCCTCTGGTTTACATGGGTATAAAACAGCCACTACCCTTGTATGATTCTCTCTCTGTCTGAAGATGTAATAAATGAAGGTACTAATAGTGCATATTTTCAGTCTCTTTATTGGCTTATCGTACATTCATTTCCCCACGGTAAAGTGAAGATTTTGCATTAACGGACACCAAGTACACCTTAAGATATTTCCTGATCGTAGAATCTAGCTTTCGAGACTTTTGCGATGTTTACTCTCGTCTTCATTAAATGCATACCAAGCAAGGGAGAGGCGCTATTTCTTGATGCTATCTCCACTGGAACATATGGCACTCAATCGTCGTGTTAACGTGACCTTCATAGTGCTGAAAAATGGATCTAACCGCCCCGGCCATTTTAGATCAGGAAGGGAGATCGCCTGATTTCCTAAGAAGATTGCCGGGGAAGGCCACGCCTCTGGTTTGCCTGGGTATACAATAACCCATTTATCTTTTAAAATTCCCTTTTTCTCTGAAGATATAATAAATGAAAGAACTAACTACTAAATTTTACTCTCCAGTGGTGTATCATGCATTCATTTCTTCACAATGAAGTGAAGGTTCTACAAATAATGGACACCAAGTACCCCTTCAACACTTTCCAAAACTTGGACCCTAGCCTTCCAGACTTCTGCAATGTATCCTCTCGTTTTCATTAAGTGCATACCAAGCAAAGGAGAGGTGGCGTTTCCTGATGACATCTCTATTAGAACATATGGTTCTCGATCGTTGTGTCAACGTAACACAGTCAGGGGTATTAGTGGATATCCCCCCCCCCCTGGCCTTGCCAGGTCAGGTTCTGGGAACCGCCTGATTTCCTTAAAAGATTGCTTGGGAGACCACGCCTCTATTCACCTTAGTATAAAACCAGCCCCTACGCTTGTACAATTCTCTCTATGTCTGAAGATGTAATAAACGAAAGTAACTAAATGTTCTTAATTTGACTCTCTCTATTGGTTTATAGTGCATTCATTTCTTTATGGATTTGTGAAGACTATACAGACAATGGAAACCGAGTAACACTTGAACACTTTAATGAGCTTTGCCCCTAGCTTTCGTGACTTCTGAAGTGTTTCTTGTCGTCTTCATTACTTGCATACCAAACAATGGAGAGGCGGCGTTTTCTGATCATATCTGTACTGAAACATATGGTAATAGATCGGTCTGTCAAGATGACCTGGATGCCTGGGTATGAAACCTACAATTCCTTTGTACAATTTTCTCTCTGTTCAAAGATGCAATATATAACAGTACCAACAATGTTTAATTTCTTTCCAGTGGTGTATCATGCATTCATTTCCTTACGGTGAAGTGAAGGATTTTCAGATAATGGACACAAAGTAAACCACTTCAACACTTTTCTGAACTTGGGCTCTAGCCTTCAACACTTCAGCTCTGTTTTCTCTCGTCTTAAGTACATACAAAGGAAAGGAAAGGTGGCGTTTTGTGATGGTATCTCTAATGGAACATATGGTAATTCATCGTCGTGTCAACGTGATCGTGCGAGGGACGATTAGTGGATCTCACTGTCCCTTGCCTTTTCAGGTCAGTTTGGGAGACCGCATGATTACCTAAGAAGATTGCCTGGTAAGGCCACGCCTCTGGTTTGCCTGGGTATAAAACTACCCCCTACCCTTATACAATTCTCTTTCTGCCTGAAGATGTAATAAACGAAAGAACTAAGTGTATTTAATATCACTCTCTAGTGGTACATAGTGCATTTATTTCTTCACGGTGAATTAAGGTTCTGCAGATAATGAAGACCATGTACTCCTTCAACAATCTCCTAAAAAAACTTTTTGCCTAACCTTCGAGACTTCTGTAGCGTTTCCTCTCGTCTTCATTAAGTGCATACCAAGCAAGGGAGAGACGGCTTTTCCTGATGACATCTCTATTGGAACATTGCTCGATCGTCGTGTCAACGTGACCGAGTCAGCGGGATTAGTGGATCTCACAGCCCACAGCCTTTTAAGATCAAGTCGGGAGACCGCCTGATTACTTCAGAAAATAACCTGAGGAGGGCACGTCTCTGGTTACCTGTGTAGCAAACCACCTCCATACCCTTGTACAATTCCCTCTCTCTCAGAATGATAACGAAAAACTTACTTTGCTTAGTTTCACTCTCTCCATTGGTGTATCGTACATTCATTTCTCTATTGTGAAGTGACGGTTTTGCAGTTAATGGACACCACGTACCCCTTCAACACTTTCCTGAACCTAGACCCTAGTATTTGAGACTTTTGCAGTGTTTCCTCTGGTCTTCATTAAGTGCATACTAAGCAAGGGAGAGGCAGCGTTCCCTGACGACATCTCTACTGGAACATGTGGCGCTCAATCGTCGTGTCAACTTAACCGCGTCAGGGCGGATTCGTGGATCTCACCACCAACGGCATTGTTATATTAGGTCGGGAGAGCGTGTGATTTCCTAAAAAGATTACCTCGGGAGGCCATGCGTCTGGTTACCGGGGTATAAAACCACCTCCTACCCATGTATAATTCTCTCTCTGAAGAAATGATAAACGAAGGCACAAACTCTGCTTAATTTCACTCTTCATTGGTGTATCATGCATTCATTTCTTCACAGTGAAGTAAACGTTCTGCAGATAATAGACACCACGTAACACTTCAATACTTTCCTAATCTTTGACCCTAACCTTCGACGACTTCTGCTGTGTTTCCTGTCGTCTTCATTACGTGCCAATCAAGTAAGGGAGAGTCGACGTTTTCTGATGACATCTCTAATGGAACATGTGGCGCTCCTTCGTCCTGTCAGCTTGACGGTGTCAGGGCGGATTGGTGGATCTAAACGCCCCCGGCCTTTTCAGGTCATGTAGGGAGACCGCCTGATTTTTTAAAAACATTGCCTGGGGAGACCACGCCTCTAGTTACTTGGTTATAAAACCACCTACTACCCTTGTACAATTCTTTCTTTGTCTAAAAAAGTAATACACGAAAGTAACTAAATTTGCGTAATTTAACGCTCTCCAATGGTGTATAATGCATTCCTTTCTTCACGGAGAAGTGAAGGTTCTACATACAATGGACACAGAGTACTACTTCAACACTTTCCTGAAATTGGCCCATAGCCTTAGCGACTTCTGCTATTTATCCTGTCGTCTTCATTTCGTGCATACCAAGCAAGGGAGAGATGGTGTTTTCTGATTACATCTCTACTGGAACATGCTGTACTCGACCATCATGTCAACTTAACTGTGTCAGGACGGATTTGTGGATCTCACCGCCCCAGGCCTAGTCAAGTCAGGTCAAGAGAACGCCTGATTCCCAAAAAATATTGCCTCTGGTTTGCTTGGGTATAAAACTACCACCTACCCTTGTACAATTCTCTCTCTGTCTGAAGATGTAATATACGAAAGTACTAACTGTGTTTAGTTTTACTCTTTACAGTGGTGTATCGTGCATTCATTTTTCAAAGTGAAGTAAAGGTTTTGGACACCACGTACCGGATCAACGCTTTCCTAAACTTGGACCCAAGCTTTCGAGATTTTTGCAGTGTTTCCTCTCGTCTTCATTAAGGGCATACCAAGCAAAGGAGATAATGGGTTTTCTGATGAAATCTCTACTGTAACTTATGATACTCGATCGTCGTGTCAATGTGACCCTGTCATTGTCAGGTCAGAACAGAAGACTGCCTAATTTCTTAAGATGATTGCTTGGCGAGTCCAAGACTCTGGTTTGCATGGGTTTAAAACCATCCCCTTAACCAAGTACAATTCTCTCTCTGTCAGAAGTTGTACTAAACGAAAGCACTAACTGTGCTTAATTTCACTCTCTAGAGTGGTGTATCGTGCATTAGTTTCTTCACAGTGAAGTGAAGATTCTGCATATTGTTGACACCAAGTACCCAATAAACACTTTCCTAAACTTGGACCCAAGCTCTCGAGACCTCTGCAGTGCTTCCTCTCGTCTTAATTAAGTGCATATCAAGCAAGGGAGAGGCGGCGTTTACTGATGAAATCTCTACTGGAACTTATGATATTCGATCGTCGTGTCAACGTAGCCGTGTCAGGGGAAATTTGTTGATCTCACCGCCCCCTACCTTGTAATGTCAGGTTGGAAGACTGCCTGATTTCTTGAAATGTTTGCTTGGCGAGACCAAGACTCTGGTCTGCATGGGAATAAAACGACCCCATACCCTTGTACAATTGTCTCTGTCTGAAGATATAATAAACGAAAGTACTAATTGTGCTTAATTTCACTCTTTACAGTGGTGTATCGTGCATTCATTTTTCAAAGTGAAGTAAAGGTTTTGGACACCACGTAGCGAATCATCACTTTCTAACTTGGACCCAAGCTTTCGAGAAATCTGCAGTACTTCCTTTCGGCTTCATTAATTGCATACTAAGCAATTGAGATACTGCGTTTCCTGATGAAATCTCTACTGGAAATATGATACTCGATCGTCGTGTCAACGTGACCCTGTCAGGGTAAATTTGTAAGTCTCACCGCCCCCTTCCTTGTCAGGTCAGTTAGGGAGACCGCCTGATTTCTTAAAATGATTGCTTGTCGAGGCCAAGACTCTGGTTTGCATGTGAATAAAACGACCTCGTACGAATGTACAATTCTCTCTCTCTGTCATAAGATGTAATAAACGAAAGTGCTAATTGTGCTTAATTTCACTCTCTAGAGTGGTGTATCGTGCATTAATTTCTTCACGGTAAAGTGAATGTTTTGCAGATATTGGACCTCACGTACCCCATTAACACTTTCCTGAACTTTGACCCCAGCCTTCGAGACATCTGCAGTGTTTCCTCTCGTCTTCATTAAGTGCATACCAAGGAAGGGAGAGCGGCGTTTCCTGATGACATCTCTACTGGAGTATGTTGTACTCGCTCATCGTGTCAACCTGACCATGTCAGGGCGTATTAGTGAATTTTACCGCCCCTGGCCTTGTCAGGTCACACACGGAGACCGCCTCTTGTTTGCATTGGTGTAAAACCACGCACTACCCTTGTACAATTCTCTCTCTGTGTGAAGATATAATAATTCAATGTACTAATTGTGGTTACTTTCAGTCTTTTTGTTGGTTTATCGTACATTCATTTCTCCACGGTGAAGTGACTGTTTTGCAGATAATGGACACCTAGTTCCCCTTCAGAAATTTCCTTAACTTAAAACTTGTTTTTCGAGACTTTTGCAATGTTTACTCTCGTCTTCATTAAATGTATACCAAGCAAGGAATAGGCGCTACTTCCTGATGAAATCTCGACTGGAACATATGTCACCATGACCGTAATTGCGCGGATTATGAATCTAACCACCCCAGCTTTTTAGGTCAGGTAGGGAAATCGACTGATTTCCTAAGAAGATTCCCTGGGAAGGCAACGCCTCTGGTTTGCCTGGGTATAAAATCACCCGCTAAACTTGTAAAATTTTCTCTTCTTTCTGAAAATTTAATAAACGAAAGAACTAATTGTGCTTAATTTCATTCTCCAGTGGTGTATCATGCATTCATTTTTTTACAGTAAAGTGAAGGTTCTGTAAATAAAGGACACCAAGTACCCTTTCAACACTTTCCTAAACTTGGACCCAGCCTTCGAGACTTCTGCAATGTTTCCTCTCGTCTTCATTAAGTGCATACCAAAGGAGAGGCGGCGTTTCCTGATGACATTTCTATTGGAATATATGGTCTTCGATCGTCTTGTCAACGTGAAAATGTCAGAGTTGAATAGTGGATCTCCCCGCCCCCGGCCTTGTCAGGTCAGGTTGTGAGACCGCCTGATTTCCTAAAAAGATTGCGTGGAGAGGCCACGCCTCTGTTTACCTTGGCATAAAACCACCCCCTACCCTTGTACAATTTCTCTCTTTCTGAAGATGTAATAAACGAAAGTAAATAACTGTGCTTGATTTGATTCTCCCCATTGGTGTATCGTGCATTCATTTCTTCACGGAGGAGTGAAGATTCTGCAGACAATGGAACCCAAGTACCAATTCAATACTTTCCTAAACTTGGCTTCTAGCCTTCGAGACTTCTGCTGTATTTCTTGTCGTCTTCATTACGTGCATAACAAGGAAGGGAAAGGCGGCGTTTTCTGATGATATCTCTACTGGAACATTTGGTACTCAATCGTTATGTCAACATGACCGTGTCAGGGTGGATTTGTGGATCTCACCGCCCACGTTTAGTCAGGTCAGGTCAGGAGACCTCCTGATTTCCTACAAATATTGTAAGAGGAGGCCACGCTTCTGCTTTGCCTGGGCATATAACCACCCACTACCCGTGTACAATTCTGTTTCTGTCTGAAGATGTAATACACGAAGGAACTCTGCTTTATTTCACTCTCCATCTGTGTACCGTGCATTCATTCTTTCACAGTGAGGTGAAGGTTCTGCATACTATGGACTCCAAGTACGGAATCAACACTATCCTAAACTTGGACCCAGGATTTCGAGACTTCTGCAGTGTTTCCTCTCGTCTTCATTAAGTGCATACCAAGCAAGGGAGAGGCGGAGTTTAATAATGAAATTTCGACTGGAACATGTGACACTCGATCATAGTTTCAACGTGAACGTGTCAGAGCGGATTATGGATCTAACCGCACCCGGCCTTTTCAGGTCAGGTCGGTAGATCGCCCGATTTAGTAAGAATATTGCCTAGGGACGCCACGCTTCTAGTTTGCCTGTGGATAAAACCACCCCTAAATTTTTAATATTTTCTTTCTCTCTGAATAGCTAATAGATGAAAGAACTAACTGTGCTTACATAAAATCTCTAGAGGTGTATCATACACTCATTTCTTCACAGTGAAGTGAAGGTTCTGCAAATATGGACACGAAGTGCTCCTTTAACATTTCCGAAATATGGACCGTAGCCTTCCAGACTTATTCAGTGTTTCGTATCGTCTTCATTAAGAGCATATAAAGCGAAGGAGTGGCGGCGTTTCCTAAAAACATTTCTTTTGGAACATATGGTACTCGATCGTCGTGTCAGTGTACCACTATCAAGGGGGAATAGTGGATCTCAACGCCCCCGGCCTTGCCAGGTCAGGTTATAACAACTCCTGATTTCCTAAAAAGATTATGTGGGGTAGCCACGCCTCTGGTTATCTGGGAATAAACCCACCTCCAACCATAGTCAAATTTTGTCTCTGTCTGGAGATCTAATAAGCGAAAGTTCTAACTGTGCCTAGTTTCACTCTCTCCAGTAGTGTATCTTGCATTCATTTATTCACGGTGAAGTGAAAGTTCTGCAGATAATGTACACCACATAACCAAACACTTTCCTTGAACTTGAACCCTAGACTTCGAGGCTTCTGCAGTGTTTCCTGTCGTCTATATTAGGTGCATACCAAGGAAGGAAGAGGGACCGTTTCCTGATGATATCTCTGCTAGAACATGTAATACTCGATCGTCGTGTCAACTTCACCGTGTCAGGGTGGAACAGTGGATCTCACCGCCCCCATCCTTAACAGTTCATTTTGGGAGACCGCCTGATTTCCTAAAAAATTTGCCTGGGGAGGCCACGCCTCTGGTTAGCTGGGTATAAAACCACCTCCTACCCTTGTAAAATTCTCTCTCTCTCTCTGAAAATGTAATAAAAGAAAGAACTAACTTTGCATAATTTCACTTTCTCCATTAGTGTATCGTCCAATCGCTTCTTCACGGTGAAGTGAAGGTTCAGCATATAATGGACACCACGTACCCCTTCAACACTTTCTTGAACTTAGACCCTAACCTACGAGACTTCTGTAGTGTTTCGAGAGCTCTCGTCATCATTAAGTGTATACCAAGCAAGGAAGAGGCGGCTTTTTCTGAAAACATCTCTCTTCTAACATATGTTACTCGATCGTCGTGTCAACTTGTTTGTGACAGGGAGGATTATTGGATCTCATCGCACCCGGCATTGTCAGGTCAGGTCGTGAGACCGCCTGATTACCTGAAAATATTGCATGGGGAGGCCACGCTTCTGTTTACCTGGGTATAAAACCACCTCCTACCCTTGTAAAATTCTCTCTCTCTCTCTGAAAATGTAATAAAAGAAAGAACTAACT
>JAYMFT010000055.1:346572-376782 GCA_038088735.1 Panulirus argus | reverse complement strand
GTATCGCTCGAACATGTGGGTACACGAAAGTGCAATTGGGACATACCGTGTTTCATTTTTCCTCGTGATTAATATATTACAATATACTACATCACGCGCATTACTATGACCTTACCGCAATATATATATATATATATATATATATATATATATATATATATATATTCCTTACTTATTCATAGGGGTTCGACAGTGCTGCTGAGTCGATGGGGATCAGTTACGTCAAAGGCAATGGAATAATTAATTGAGGCTGAGCAGCGGGAGCCGAGTTAGTGGCTTGAAAAAAGGGACGGTGTGTTTTGAGTTCTTTAGATCGGATCAGGGAAGTTGTGAAACGTTGCTTCCCATAGCTTGGCTAATTTCCTCTCCTATTCTGGACCAACAAGCAACGAGAGCATGACTTACACATACACACACACACAGCCACCCAGCTTGGAAGGGGATAAAAGCAGAAAAACGTCTCCAGCGAATCTCTCGCACGAGAGAAAACCTCCGCCGTAACGTCCATGCTCTCTCTCTCTCTCTCTCTCTCTCTCTCTCTCTCTCTCTTCCGTTTCAAAATTACACCTTCCCCAGTCCGACCCCTTCTTCTTCTTCTTCTTATCTTCCTAGTCATCTTATAAAAAAAAAAGGTTAGCTGGGACCTAGGGCTAGGGCTATCGTCCGGGCTCGAGCCAGGAAGGGATGCAAAATGTCATAGCTTGACAAGACAATGAGAGAGGCCGTCAGGTCACCCTACCGAGGCCAGTTCCCAGTTGGCACACCCGACCACGTCACGTGACCCTTGTCACAAAGTCCTGCAGGCGTCTTGAAGTTTTGCCGTGATCTTTTCTACGCTTAGTGAGGCATTGTGGACTACTTTGAGTGTCCTTCTATCACCTTCTTCTATCGCTCGTTCTACGCCCCTCAACTCTACCTGTTTGTTCTTTGTGTGGACTAGACTATATTCCACTGGCAGTAGTTATCTAAGTTTCACAAAAGCCCAATGCCTGAGGGAAAAGACGGACCGTGATTGGCTATTTATAGCCACCTCTGGCTTGAAATGATTGGCTGCGTATAGCCCTTCTGAAGGGGTGCTGATTGGTTCTGCGACTGGCTGTTTGCGGAGCCTCTGGCGAGCACTGATTGGTTCCCCCGTCACGTGTGTCACCTTCCCGTGTGCGCCATTGGCCACCAACACTCCCTTCTGGCCGGTGTAGCCGAGCTTTCTCTTCCTGATCGATTTCTCTTGCCATGTTGTGTAGCCTAAGCTACCTTCTAGGCTACAAACGAAGTAGTATTCAACCTGAACACTAGGCTACTCTCCTAATCTTCTGGGCTACAAACTTATGCAGTATTTTTTCCTTAGATTGATATCAAATACATTTGGCGTCTATTCGGCGGGGTCAACATGGATTCTCGATGGGAGATTACCTGCTGTTCCTACTTATTCTATAAACAGAAACTATAACATTACGCCCGACATTCCATTCTCATTTCAGTCTGTCATGAACACTACCATCATACAACCTCTTAAATTCATGTACGCAGTCTTTTATTAACTTATGTCCTCGAAGTCAGTTTGTTCCATTCATCCACCACACTTATTCTATAAACACATTTCTTTACATCTTTATATACAAATTTCTTACTTGGTTTCATGTCCTCTGATTGCTCTTTTCCTACACCTCTCAAAGAACTAACCACGGCTTCCATCTTTTAAATTTTTAAAGGCCGTGTTAAGGTCACCCCTCACTCAGTCTTCTACATGGGCTCAAGATGACTGATCTAAAATGGAAAAAAAAAAACATATATATGGATATTTCTCTTTATCGAAACTATCGTTTCCTAATTCACAATGAAGTGTTATGACTTCCTGATGTAAAATAAAAGTAGATACATGTAAATATATATATATATATATATATATATATATGAGAGAGCGGCCATCGCAACGGCAGGTCAAGAGATGCCATTGTTCTGTGTCATTCCTTGCACACTGTCATGTCAGTACAGTCTTTCATCCGCACGTCACCTCTACCGTACAACCATACTCTGTACTGTGGTGTACCTGACCACAGCACCACACACAACCATCTCTGGCAGAACTGCACAGTGACCACATCGCCTTAGCCACCCACCTTCCGCAACTACACCACAGTATCATTAGTCTCTTCCACACAAAGATTGTCTTTTTCAGAAGGTTTTCCTAACACTTCCTTTCGAAGACGAACCTTAGTTAAGGATCAGCCAAATGAGGGTCGAACCCTCATGCTCCAGAGTTATACAGTCGTGCTCCAGGGTTATACTGTCATGATCCTGGGTTATACTATATATTCCAATTCACTTTATCCCGTGCATGCCTTTCATCCTCCTGTATGTTCAGGCCCCGATCACTCAAAATTCATTTTCACTCCATTTTTCCATTTTGGTCTCCCAGTTCACTTGTTCCCTCCACTCTGACACATATATCCTCTTTGTCAACCTTTCCTGTCATTCTCAACTTTTTATTATCACACATATCTCTCACCCTTTCAGGCTAGGGTATATATATATATATAGCGTTAATGGGATGGCCTTGATTAGGGCCTTAGCTGCCCGTGCCGTCTCAGCTAACATAGAAAAAAAAAAAAAATTTACTAGAACAAACCATCTCACATCACATATTGTCCTCAAACATTTCATTTCAAAAACATCCACCCTCCCCCGCACAATCCTATCTATAGCCCATGCCTCGCAACCATGTAATAATCCTTCAAACATAACCATTTTTGCCCTACCGGATAGCGTTCTCTCTTTCCACACATTTACTTCTTACCCTAGAAGTCCCTTTCATTTTCATGAGGCTCCTGCGGTACTGAAGACACTGGTCACATCCACTAGTCATAATGTGTCGTTAAGTGTGTGCAGAGAATACAGGGTAATAAAGAGAAGTAAATACTCAGTTAATTCTTTATGGTATTTGTGTTGGGATCATGAAAGGTCTTGGGATATGTTGAAATAATGTTTGTATTGTTGAAGTGAAGTGGTGGGTGATGTCCACAGCAGAGATGGGAGATTGTGACTCGAGTTTAGGGAATATGGTTTCTAAGTGAGTGCATTTTTGGTGGCCAGGAGTTTAAGACTGAGTTATGTCAGTTGTTTAGTGCTTATTTGGTTAGTTCACTTGTCTGTATTGTCGAGTGTTGTATCTGTTGGGGTCTGGGGGATTTGAGAGTAGAGTTTAGTGAAGTGTGAGGCAGGAGTAAGCTTTTGATTTCTACTTGGGAGTTGGTGGTTGGCTATAGAATGGTCTGGATGGAAAGGATCTAGTGATGTTGCATAGAATTCAGCACTGAGCAGGGACTGTATTAGGGGGTTCTTAGTTACGATGTGAAGATGATGTTTGTTTATGGTGGCTAGGCAGCCACTGATTGTTCCAAGTGCACCATTTTGTAAGGTTTGCAGCCTTGTTGTATTTGCCTCTGACAGGGTGGAAGACCAAGCAAGTGAGGCCAGCATGTAGTTACACCGTGAGTGAAAAGTCTCCTTCAGTGAGGCTGTATCATTGTTAGTTTACGATAAGGAGTACATTATCGTTGAAGAACTTCTCACTCCAACAGAGTCCATCATTTCCTTGCTACTGGAAGTAATACTACTTTGGAGCTATGGGAACTTCTATAATGGGGGTCCTGAAGCAAAATGAGAACTTTTTCGAGAATAGGGTCTGGGAGCAATTATACTTAATACACATAAACACACACAACTGTATTTCCTGCTTCAGTGAGGTAGCATCAAAAGCATAAGAACAATGGCTTCATTTGCACATAACCAGTCTCTGGTTGTCATGTATTATGCACCAAAACCATCTAGAGCCAAGCTCCACAGACTATTACATGGTTTACACTAACCAGTTTACTGTTGACTGCATGTCGCCCCCAATACACCATTCAAATTTTTGTATCCCATAAGTGTCGCACCTTCCTGAATGTTTGGACAATGATATCCTAAAGCATTCATCACTTCATCCTTCCATCTCCTTCATCCCCTACCTCCATCCACTTAGGCATGCAGATCCTTTCGGTATTTTTCCCGTCTTAACTGATATGAATGTAAAATGCTCAGTAACTTATTGAAAAAATGCTCAGTAACCTCTTATTGAAAAAATAAACAGTAACCTATTATTGAAAATGCCCTTGGCATCTTAATCAGTAATAACTTTAAAAATTTCTTTTCTTTTTCTCTCGGTGTGAAAAATTATACCAAAAATACATTTTTGCGATTCATTAACATCCACTGCATAATTACCCAGCACTTGTGATTGTCAAGTTGCACTACTCTGACCTAAGTAGCTGTCTTTTCTTTATGCCTCATCCACACATGGACTGCTGGCATTCTGTCCACAAACATACAATCTCTCATTTTCACACATAACACCTGACAACATTAAACTCACACAACTCATTCATAGTAACTCTAAGGTTTTCTAACCCTGCCTTCTGCCAGATGGTAGGAGCAATGGTTAGAAATAGAAGGTAGGAAAATTAGACAGGAGCATTAGGTAGAAACATTAAGAAGTAGTAGTGGGCAGGAACATTTGGTAGAAGTCGTCAGTAGGGACATTAAGAAGCCTCTGAAAACGCTACATTAAGTTGTCCTCTGCCAGTCACTTGTTCAGCATTAGGCACTAAATGCTAAGAAGTGGCACAGGAGTTCACTAGTTATGAAGACTCTTTTACTTTGAACATCCCCTTGAGGGAGTTTCTAAAGGAAACAGGTATCAGAAAAATAAATAGGTAGATAGATAAATTAACATCTACACAAAACATGGCAAAATCATTATTTTTTTTCCGTGTTAAAATTCCACAATCACAATTACTGTGGGGACAAAAAATTATCACTGCCTTCTGACCACACAAAAAATCACCTTTGATCCTGTTGTTCTTTGATTAGACCCAAATTCATTATCACTAGTGGGTCCCAGTCACTCTTGTTAGCACTGAATATTTCTTCCTCAACTGATAGACTTATCCATCACTTTCCTCATTTTCAAGGGCAAAAGAATTTTCATGGAGGGTGAGTTATGGGACACCATAAGCAGAAGGGTGGGTGCATGGGTCTTGTACCATAAGTCCTGCACCTTTGCACTGGTAAATTATGTTTGTCAGTCACATTGTTCTCACCCAACTCTCGTTTTTGTCTTCACCTTGGCTGTTTTCAAATCCATCTGTGTTGCAACTCGTGAAGTGTTCAAATTGCATTTTTCCTTTCACCTTTTCAAGAACTCCAGTCTAATCTAACTTGCTTTTATTTTCAATCACCACATCCATTAGGACAGTCAGGTATATACGGCCTATCAACATTCTCAAACATTGCCCAGTGAGTTTAACAAGATTTTCACACTTATGGATGTACTTTTGAGTTTTCCACATTGTGCTGTGGTGAATCATCAGTGGTACCAATGTCCTCAATCATATCACCTCTGTACACAGGAAGCTAACACTGCATTCTATTTCAAATCGTTCATCAGGGATTTTTGACATCTCTGCACTTTTCACTAGCTTGCAGAAACCATTTTTATTCATATTCCTCACAAAAAGTACATGTTGCCTTAACCCTTTTTTTTGCTATTGGCACCAGTCTACGCATGTAATCTCCTGCCAACTGTTGAATTCCACACTCATTGTAAGCTTTGTTGGCTGGCCATGGATGGAAAACCAAACAAAGGATGAATTACTGGAGCTGCCTAAAGGCTATGGTTGTGCACCTTTTCCTGGGACTCACCACGTTTGTGATGCCCACTTCTGCCCATAGAGACTACAACCACATTCAAGCCACTCCATAACTCTAAATTCAAGAGAAAAACAATAACTTTTATGGTTTTCTTGCATCTAATATTGATAAAGAAAATTATGTGGGAGCAAATGTAAACTTGTGTACTTTAAGGTTGGCCAATCCAGTTGATAATGGTTTTCCTAAACAATAAATGGTTAAGTCATAATTCATAAAAAATCTAAAATTTTTTGGTGCCTTTTCATGAAATAAAGCAGCATGGGAGAAAAAAAAAAAAAAAAATCCATTACAGAGAGAAAGGGTTAAACATTTTTCTTAATATTCTACTTATCTTTTCAAGTTGTAACTAATATATAAGGAATGTGGATTTACTTACATTTAGAGATGAGTATCATTAAAACCACATGAAGCGCAGTAAGAAAATTTTATTTAGTGACCCAGTAACACTTGCTCTGCCCGAAGCTAACTGCTTGGGTTAGTGGAAGAAAATACAAACTCTCATCCACTATGAAGGTGAGTTTAAGTAGAGCAAAAACTCATCCTTATGTAGAAGTTAGTAAATATAACTATCCACTCACCCACAGAACTGAGACTGTGAGGGATTCCAACTATGAGCTGTGATAGCATGTGTTACAAATATTGTACAGGTGTGGTAGGCTACAGGTGTGGTAGGCTACACTTGTGGAACAGCTGTGGTGCAAATGTGGTACAAACGTGCATTAGTAATCAGCGGAGAAACAAAGTGTACAGGGATAAAAACTCAGATTATAAAACTACATATGTAAAATCTAAGTGCCTGGTATTTATAAACATGATTTAAAAAAAAATCTCTTTGGTAAGGAATGAAAAGGGTGTAACTTATATTCTACATAAAAGCAACACTTACAGAACATTGGAATGATACCCATCATTTGCTGTAACAACCACATGTGCTTTATTGAACTGTAGGGATTAACACTGATAACAACACTCAGGTTTGTAATTTATCATTTAATTTAGCATCAATGACAATTCCATAGCGTCTGTAAGTTGGTTTAAACACTTTGCAACAAAACTATAACATCTTAGTTGGAATTAATTGGTCTTACAAAATCTTAATGAAGAGGAATATGA
Organism: Panulirus argus; assembly: GCA_038088735.1. NCBI lineage: Eukaryota > Metazoa > Arthropoda > Malacostraca > Decapoda > Palinuridae > Panulirus > Panulirus argus. Next base: position 369,918 of record JAYMFT010000055.1, on the reverse strand, counting down.
TCACGTTTGATTATAATCTCATCTTAATTTAATATACCCTGAACCAATGAACTATTTGATGCTAATAATAAGCATGGAAAAGTCATTAATGTTGTGCCTTGAACGGTTTAAAACCAAACTGTGGATCGGACAAGTGTCAAACAAGTTGGCCTGCTTTTTTAATGGCATCAAAATGAAAACTGTTTAAAGCAAAGACCAAGTAGTCCTCAAACAAATGACTTGTAATATAACTCATCTTATGAAACTCATCAAAATTACTAGACGGTTCATTCTTTAATCTCAAATTCTGTGAAAACCATTGTTCCAAAACTTGAGATAATTTTTGGGCAAGAACTTGGTTTGTTAAATTAAAATCATAACAGAATGACAAAAAGTAATAAAAATGTCATGAAAACAAAAGCAATTTTTCAAAACTCTTAATAGCATTTTGTCAAAATTTGTTTCTTACAAATCTTTTTTGTCAAACTTAAGTACTTAAATATCCAAAAGAATGACATGAGTCAAACTTTGCCCTGAACAGTTCCCACATCCCTGCCATCCAAACATGCCACTAAACGCCATGTGGGTGACTAGTGCCTTATGTCCAAATTGCAGGTCCTACCCTGAGTGTGCTCTAGAAGTGCTCAGTTTAATAATACTTGGAAACCAATCACCGGACTGGCTATGATAATATGAAGTTTGTTTTAACAAGGGCAATCTCAAGGTAGGTTCTGTAATTTGAGTTTTAGTACTCTTGAGTACAAATCAGGAATATCGTTTTATTCGTACCCGTCACAAGAACAGCTAAATGCTAACTTTGTACTCACTTTTGATGGCACAAATTACTGTTGGTGGTTCCAAAAATTTAGCACACATCATATAAAATTCATCTATGAAATAAAAACTCTATTCTCTTTACATTAAAAACACTTTCAAAAAGCATTCCATTCACATTTGGAAAAGGTGAAGCCAAAATACATATGTACAGGTAATAACATTTACAAAGAGATGAATCCAGTTTTGCTGTGAAACTGCCATATTTGCATCTTGGTTACCAAGGTTACCATAACTGGTTGTGGTAGGTTCTATGGTTTAATCGTTGGTTGTGTGAAATGAGTGGTATGAAATTTCTATCAAAAGAACACCATAGCACTGCTATGGTCTATGAAACTAAGAAACTGACAGCAAAATATTTAGAAATATCTTTTAACTCTATAACATCCCCTTTAACTAGTTTACTTGAGCCCTGAAAAAAATGTGATCTTTCAAAAAGACCATCCATTTATCACAAAATTTAGGCACACAGATGGTATTGTTATTAATTTTTATTGCTCACTTGCAGCTGTTTAGTGTCCAGCAGACGTGGGGGCAAAGTTGATAACTACAGTCAAGTCGTATAAAGTGTAGGCCAGGCTTTCGTGCTGTAAACCATCACAATCAGCGTGATGTAACACAAATACTGGCTGGCCCAAGTACTATGACAACTATGTAGCCCAAGTGGCACGTATACTGTGGCAGCAACAAGAGCACCCAGTGTACTGCAGGAGCAATATTGCCCTGTGAGCCATGGTTGCTACTATACTGCTGTCGTCATGTTCACCCCCAAATTAACTCCTTGCTACAATTTCTGATTTGCAGATTAATTCTCCAATAGTTTGATATTTCTAATAAAAATGGCTTTCAAAAACACCTAAACAGAGAACAAAAATAAATCAACCACCTAGTAGCACCATTTGATCATTTTTATTTTCTTTTTTTTTTTTTCTGTGTACAGTGTTGACTTCCTTATTTCATCTTTGATTTCTTTTAATTTCAATAAAGATGCTGGCAGTTAACTACAGTTAAAATTTGCTTCTCACATCAATGTCCTACCAGATTCACACTGTATTTCCCTGGAATCTGAATGCCCTGCAAGACCAGGAATTATTGTTCTCACCATAGAACTAAAGTTGTTCTTATGTTCTTACATTTAGTAACCATAATACTTTTGATAATCCATGACTGTAAACATATACTGTAGCTATGAGACACACATAATCCCACATTCTAAAATAGGAATTCTCAAACTGCAAGGTAATTAGTCCTCACAAAGGATCGCACTAGAGCAAACAACTGTCAACAATAGAGTACAACCTGTACATTCAGTAGATCTATCTATATAAATATCATCCCTTCTTCAATGTAATGGACCATGCAGTCAGTATTTTCTTACAATACCACAATTACACGACTCTTTAGCAGAGTATCAAGTAACTTAGTACATCACATCCTTTACTTTATATAAGAACTGTTGATAGATTTTTGACTCTCCACTTAACATTTCTGTTTAAAGTATACTATATCACAAGCATCAATGTTACCCTGATCAAGCAACAGCCAGTTTAAAATCCTGCATTTCTTAATTTTGGTTATGATGAATCTATTGAATGTACTGTTTACTGTTATATTACAGAGCAATGTGACAAGCCCAGTGGTGATGTGCCAGATTTCAAATTATAAGGCCAAAATCCTAAGTAAAGTACCTGCAAGTGCTCTAATATGATTTTATAACTTTTTATGGGGAAACCTATGTACCTTAAGAAATGGAATTACATTTATGTGACCTTATGCAAACTGAAAAATGTCAGTTTCAAGAGGATTTAGCAAATTTCCTATCCCTAGAATTTATCCATTGTTTTGAAAAAGTGCTATGGCTCAAAATCACTGACCTCATCACAAAATTGTCAATAACAAAATAAAAAATGCAAAAGGTGATATTAATTACACATCTACTTAAAATTATAGGAATCAGTGCATGATTATGCCAAATGCACTCCGAGGTCTCTAGTTTTTCAATAATTACCTGTACTGCACCAAATTCTATAATCCCTTCCTCAGTAAAAGAGCATCTTCCAGGAATGTGCCAGTAATGACTGGTAAAGCAAGAACACTTTATTTCTCTTTCACCATTCAAAACATCTTTACTCAAGAAGGCATTGTAAAATCTGAACCAACATCCATCATTGGCTCTTTTCAGACATAAAAACACATTCCCAATAAGTTGAGATTTCTAATTACTATATATAAGGGATCATATGAGGTATGTCAGGCTAGTTTCAAAGTTAAGAAAACTCATCAAAACACAACAAACACTATCTATGGTCATACCCAGCACAGCTCATCCCTTGCAACTTTCTACATCAGCTGTCAAGTAACTCACAAATTATAAACAAATTAATGGCAACATCAGATTATATCAAAAAGGAGTTTATGATTATTGTAACAAGTGCAACTGGAAACTTAATGCATGTGTTTGGGTTGCTGCTGTCTCCAGCTGACCCACAGCACTGATCATGGCGCTGGAGGGTATTTGAGGAACCTTCACCAGGGATTCACTGAGGAACTTCAAGGACTCTGGGGGGCACCTCCAGGAGGGTTTCAGTAGACAAACTTAGCCTAAGCAGTTTCAGTTGAGGAACAAATCACATCAGCATACAGAGTACACTCTGAGCTACTTCAGTTGAGGGACATTTTGAGAATATCAATCTGTTTTCCAGTGCGAACAAGTCATGCCACAATAACAGTTAACTTCTCACAGAGAAAACATAAACAATTGACCATAGCAAGATCATAGATGCTATTCAGTTTTACTGAATGCTGTAACAAATGAGAGAAAACTTAATTCTTTTTTTCATCAGAGTTCATTTAGCCCCTTAAAAATAACTCTGGGACCATTGTTATATTTCTGCAGAGTACATCCATCTTGCAGTAACTTATTAACCCAAATGTTTATGCAGTAAATTTGATCTGGGTTTCAAAGCTTGTTCTCAGTACCTTTGATGCGGATTAGTATTTAAGCCATTAGTGGCAAGAGATAGCACTGATTACAGAGATTAAAGGGTTGAAAGTGAGATAGCTGCATTCCTGGAGGGCTTCAGTTGAGGTACTTGCGACATCTTCGGGTGCCACACGTGCAGGGAATTTTGTCTTCCTCAATAGGAAACTTGTAGTCATAGGTAAGTTCCTCCCCACGAAGGATCCTCCGTAGGGCAAATATGATGATATGTTTCTTGCCCAGAATATCCACAACACGGGAATAACAATTTGGCTGGAATACACATAATTAATTCACTGAGTTCATATGCTAATGCTCTGTATCAATTAGTTAAGCAATTTAGTCAGTCAAAAAATCAAAGTTGAAGCAGTCCCTACCTACATCATTGGCATCATAATGTAACATAAGAAAGTATTTTCTTTGGATGTTTCTATTACCATATCAGAATTAAAATTACCAAATCTTCTTTAAGGGGTGCCTTAAATGGACATTTTATCCAAATCCAAAGAAAAATGGCTCAAAATTCCCACAATAGCATGATAGCAAAGCAACGCACACTTCAATTTGGTTCCCTGTTACACCAACTGCCTCCTTCTTATCTTTTGACCCTGCATTGGCCAAAAGTAAGCTAACTGTGTGGGAAGTAGGACCCTATACCTTCCTACCCAAGGAACCCCTTCTACAAAGCTCCCACAGTTGAACAGGACCATAGGTCATGGAGTGTGGTGATACTGTGTATATGCTTGTGTGAGGTGGATGTAGGACAATTTGGTGGTAAGTGTTCAGTGTCTTCAGTATGGAATTTACATCTTGGGTATAGGTGGGTCTTGAGGTACTGTATGATGAATCAATGTTTGTAATGTGGAGATGAGCATAGACAAGAAAACATAACTCTTATATGTCTATAGAGTGTGGTTTCAGATGGATGTATGTTTGGTAGGGTGGTGTTCAGACTGAGTTGGCAGGGCAACTGTTTAGTGCTTATTGGGTAATTTCAGAGTGTGTATGTTTAGTCAGAGTTGTGATTTTTAAGGGTGGGTGTATGTATGAGTGGGGTTTGTTGAAGCGTGAAGCAGGGGTTAGCTTTTAACATCAACTTGGGGGTTGTTGGTTAGTTATAGAATGACTGGATGAAAAGGATTTAGTGTTGTTGCAAAGAATTAAGTGCTGCGAATAATGAAGAAGGACTGTGTGCATTGGGAAAAGTTTCACTGTGTATGTGCTGAGTGTTTACAGTTGCTTAGAAGCCAGTGATCGCTCTGAGAGCTCAGTTCTGAGTGATTTCCAGCTTTGTTATAATTACTTTTGATCAAGGCATATGACCAAGCAGGTTGAGGAACTATCCTCATAAGCAAGTTCAACTTATTCAAGAAAAATATAGTCTCCCTCAAGGTTCTATGTGCTGCAACATTGCCTTTCAGGTGCCTTTTGAGCACTCTCCTTTCTCCAGGTCATCCTCATTTAAAGCAACATAAAACCTTTTTTGTCTCTCTCTCTCTCTCCCCCCCCCCCCCCCCGAGCTGCCCTTCATCATCAAACCCCTATTCACACTTACTCTAAATTTTCTCCTCTTACACACTCCCTAAACTCTGTCACTTGCGCTTGGAATTTCTCTAAAGTCTACCAAAAGAGCTATGACATCTGCAATGAGGAACTAATTCATCCTTAAAGGCTCCCACCTCAAAATACTGCAGACCTTCCTCTCACCCAAAGACCCCTCATGCTTAGGTCGAAGAATAAAAAAGGAAAAGTACAAAAATGTTGGACAGTATTAAAATGTTATAGTAACATTAATTCATACGAAAAATACTTACATCACAAGAATGATTGATGAATCTTGCAGCATTGCCATGCATGGTAGCATCAATCACTGTATCATCATCTATGCGAAACATATAGCAACCAATACCTTTAGATTCATAATCCTTCTCTCGCATGTCACATAAACTGGAGCGAATCACCTGAAACAGTTATGCAACAATAAGTTAAGCAACAATAATACTTTATACTTGAGGGTGTGAGGCAGGTTTGTATGATGTCACCTTGGCTTTTTACAGCATATATGGATGGAGTGATAAAGGAGATGAAAGCAAAACTAGGGAAAGAAGGTGCAGAGATGGAGTGTGATTGTGAGGTATGATGTCTGGTGACTAGCCTGTTTGAGGATGATAATGTGTTTGCCAAATGAAAAAGAATTGTAGGAGGTTGTAAGTGCTGTGTCTTTTATGGTGTGTGTGAGCATAAGAGATTGAAGGTAGATGCGAGTAAAATTAAAAATAATGGCATTTGAAAGGAAACAGAGTGATAGTTTAAATTTTGTAAAGCCCTATAGAATGAAAAAAAAAAAGAAATTGTCCTAAACTGCATTACAGCTTTGGGGGTAGAAAGCCTGGAAGAGATGACAGATTTTAAGTATCTAGGAGCAATCTTGACTACATTTGGTGATATGGAAGGAGAGACAAGAGAGAGAGAACAGTATAAGGTAGAAGAGTCACTGGGTCCTTTTAATAGAATAATGAAGGGTAGAGGTGGAAGTATGGAAATGAAGAAAGGATTAAGGGACAGCATAGTCCTCCCAACCCTGACCTATGCAGCTGAAACCTGGCCATGGGATGAGTCACAAAAGTCAAGAATCCAGGCCATGGAAATGAGCTACTTGAAAGGAGCATGTAGTTTTATAAGATGGAATGAAGAAATGAGAGGGTGTATGATTGATCTGTTATGGCAGGGAAAGCAAATGGATTGAATAACAAGGTGGCAGAGTGGGTCAAAAGTAATACTTCTGAGGTGGTCTGGGCATGTGAAAAGAATGCAAGATGGTTACTTTACAAGGGCAGTGTATGATATTGTAACTAAAGGGGTTTGTGTGAGAGGAACACCGGCCGTGAAATGGGGAAACAGAGTGGAAGAGTACTGGAGGGAAAAAAATTATGGAAGAATGCATGGAATGATGTATGCAAGGAAGGCATGTAAGGACAGGGATAAGAGAAGACTTGTTTGTTGTGGCCATCCCTTTCATGGGAGTTCCTGGAGGGAATGGGCATAAGAGATATACATAGATAGATAGAATACCCTAGTCATACCAGCAAGGGGTATTTCATATGAAAATGTCAGGAAATAATTGCTGAGCATGTGAAGTGTTAGAATTTTGTTTATGAGGGTTAACAAAAGAATGGAGACATCATTTCACCTAATGAATCACTTCATTGTACACAGAGCACGAAAATTATCTTACACTTTCAAAGTTACATAATATGACATAAGGATGAAAAAGTCTGAGAGGGTACCAACGTTTTAAAGCTTACAGGTGATCATTCTGAGACCTGTCATTCACTGGTATACAGATCATTTTTGTGCTGTGTGTACAAAGAGCATAACTAGAAAGGACCAATTACCATAAAGAAATTCTGTTATTTCTGTCACACTGAACATATACTGACAATATACACAAATGATATTTGTGTCTGTATGCTCACGAACTATCCCTTATTAATGAAAATGGATTGGAGATAAATTATCAAACATATGGAAAGAAAATAACAAAAATCTAAAATCAATATTGAAAACTGTGATACAGAACATGTAACACCCATTTCTTTACAAAACTAATCTACAGATCTTTTATGCTTATCTAAGACAGTCACTTTAAGATGCTTTTGACACACTTAAAGTGCAATGCACAAAAAAAAAAAAAATCACAACTTTCTATGAATGATCCTGGTTCTTCAGTATCAGCTAACATATGAATGCTGCCATAAAGCTTAACTCATAAATGGGAGGATATGGATGACCTAAGAAAATGGCAGTGCTATAATTGTCTTTGTACGTGAAATGTGTAAGCTTTCAAAAAGAAACAAAATGGAGAGTATTCTCTTCCAATGCACAATTTGGAAATCTCTTTTGTTAGAATTTACAATGTGGCAAGTGTATTAAGTCACAAGCATTCACCTTTTCCTGTATAAGAAAATCTATTCACATAGTAATGAATATGTCTACATCATAAAGTGATCAGCAATTGCAAGCAAACTTGCATATACATGATCTTCCTATTAAAGCTGGTTACAAAATATAAACACTGTTTTGGACATACACAAAGATACAAATACGTTACCGACATACCTGACCAGCATACTCTATCACCATTTCACCAGAATCAATATCACGTTTACAAAACAACCCACGACCATGAATGCTGGAACGGAAAACACCCACAGCTTCCCGGGCTGTCTCTCGTAGATGCCGATAACGCATAGCCATTGGCAACTCCAGGCTTGTGGCACGCCTAGCATATATTCAAAGAAAAGTCACATTATATTTCACCTAAATCTGCCTGTATCAGATTAAGTTAAGTGGCCTGTAAAGTATTCAACACTGTTAATAGTACTATTAATATTAGTACTAAAGATTATGATGATTAAATGATAAAACAACAACAACAACAACAACAACAATAATAATAATAATAATAATAATAATAACAATAATGGAAAAACCAAGAAGGAAATGAAAAGTTGGAATGAAAGATGCTTTGAACATACAGGAGGGTGCGAGGTGTGCAAGAGACAGAGCAATTTTGAGCAGTGTGGCTTACAGGGGACGACATGCTGTCAATGGGCTGAACCTAAGCACATGAAGCAGTTGGGGAAAATCACAGAAAGGTTTATGAGGCCTGGGTGTGGATAGGGGGTTCTGGTTTCAGTGGATTATACATGACAACTAGAAAGTAAAACTGCTTCACATTCCCTGGTTCAACCCACTAAGAGCATGTCACCACATGTATACAACTCTGCTTCAGTTCACTCTATCCCATGCATGCCTCACACACTCTTATATACTCAGGCTCTGATCACTCAAAACACCTTTTACTCCATCCCTCCCATCTCCAATTTGGTCTCTCCCTTCTTTTCCCCTCCTCTTCTGACATGTACATTCTCCTCACTCATCCTCTTCATATGTCCAGTCCATATCAGCACATCCTCCTTAGGTCTCTCATATATACATCTCTTACCCATCATTTCTTATTCAAACAACCCTTCTCAAACAAATTACTGTTTTCAAGCATTTCCTTCCCAAAACGTCCATCCTCTTCTGTAATATTTTATTAATGACCCATGCTTCACTCCCATACATCAATGTCAGGACTACTATACCATCAAACATAACGATCTTTGCCCTCATACATACTGATCTCTCCTTCCACTTACTCCTCAATGCAGCCATGACCTTTGACCCCTCATCCATCTTATAGTTTTCTTCTGCTTCCATGGTTCCATCTGCAGCCTTTACCATCATCAAGTAACTAAAACACACTGCCTCCAGGTTATCTCCATTTAAACTACAATCAAACTAACCTGTCTCTCTCCCCTGCTAAACTTTATAGACTTACTTTTGTTTACATTAACTCTCTCCTTTCACAAACTCTCCCAAACTCAATTGCCAGCATCTGCAGTTTCTCACTTCAGTTGGTCACCAGACCTGTGCCATCAGCAAACAGTAATGATCCTCCTCTTTGACCCCCATAGACTACAAAACCTGCCTCTCTCTCCAAGACTATCGCATTTACCTCCCTCAACACCCCATCCATAAACAGATTAAATAGACATGCTGACATCACACACCCTTGACAGAGACCTACACTGACCTGGAACCAGTCATCTTCCTCTTCTCCTATGTGAAACTCGCCTATGGCATAAAAACACTGAATAACTTGATGAACCAGTCAAAAACACTGTCAATCCTTTTCATCAGAACCCTCAATGTAATTCCATCCATGCCTGCAGCTTTGCCACAATTCATACCATGCAAGGCTTTTACTACTTCCTCTCTCTCCTCCAAACCGTTTGGACATCAGTAATCATAATAATTTCTTTGGCACCCTCACTCAAATACACCTTTTTTCTAACATTTTGCTCAGTGTATCTGTTTAACCTTTTGCAGTCATCTCTTCTCTAATAATCTTTTAAACAGCTATCAAAGATTTTCTTCAAAGCTCTTTTCCTACATATGAATTCCTCCATTGCAACTATTGCTTTCCTTGTTACAATTATCATTTGTACAAAGTACCATCCATAATTCCCTAACCTTTCCAAAAAACTTTTTTCACAAGTCTTGCATTCACAATGAACAATTATCATGTCATAATGCATCTATCTGACAGTAACTTCCACCTCAAACAAGTTACTCAGTCTCTTGTTATTTCTAAACACATTCCCCTACCAAAATCAAAAGTAAAGCATGTTACCTTGTAGTAGAGAGTTGAATCTCTTCTTGTTGAACCAGTGAACGCTCAGGCATACGTCTGTGTTTAGATGCCAACCAGCTAAAAATATCATAAGGAGAGCGTGTTTTAAAGGGTTCTGTACGAGCACAGCCAGTTGGATTTTCCTCTACAGCTCCTTCCTCTTGTGGTCTTCGATGGAACTGTTGATATCAGAGAAAAACAACAAAGAAAAATGTTACCATCAAATATTTTCTTCACTAATAACAGAAAATACATGACTTTTTGTGACTGTAGTTATAAATAATATCAATCAAATCAATGTACACTATCACCAAATTAATATTGCAATACATTCTTTTACCAAAAAGATGGATAAAATGGACTAGTTATACAACCTGGTAACTTATCTGGTCTCATTGCTGAGTTTTCTCTGAGATGGTCAACTGCTACCATTCTGACAATTTCAGTTTCTTCAACATGTAACAGCATTCTTATAAAATTATTGAAACATCTTGTCATCAATTTTTTCCATTTTTTGTTGATCTCTTATTATATATATATTCTTGATAGAGAAGGTACAAACAGACACTATTAAAAATATTTGTCTGAGGCTGGATTAGCATGTATCATTCACTGATATGAATGAGAAAAAAAGGAGAGACAGCCACCAAGCCTATCAACCAACCAGTCCAACATATTAACAGCTCATCAGAAATACTGAAAAGCATGTAAAAAATGCCTTACAAACTGGAATAAATAATATTATTATAATTCTACCACTTAAGTTTATAAATAAAGAGATAAAGTACTTACCTGGAATGAATACTTGTGGCAGTCCTTTGCTCCAGGAAGTTGTTCCAAAAGATATTGCACAGCATTATGTGTAAGGCCCAGCATATGCAGACCTGACATTGTTCCTCCTGGCCCTGCCTGTTGCAAGTTGGTCGGCATCTTGGAATCAATCCGCATGCTTGCTCTTGCAGCTGCAACAGCATCAAATACCTTCTGCCATACCTCTGATATGTGTCGTGATTCTACACGGAATCCATCCTCTGATGTAAGCTCAAACACAATATATGGCTCAGTATTACAAGTCTTAGGTTTCTCAAACATTGCAGGATCATCTGCAGGATTATGCATGGGATTTATAGAAAAGTTAGGTAATTGTTCATTTACATAAAGGTCACTAGCAGTGTCTTTGTTGACAATAATGAGATCCTTTTCTGGATCATGATTTTTGGCTTTTTTTCTCTTTGGACCAACAGAAACTTTTGCCTTTATTCTTAATTCTTTCACCTCTGGAGAAGGTAAAGGTGCAGCAGGTCCAGATATTGGTAATACATTGAACCCTGAACTCAAAGAATTATCTTTGCGTAAAACAAGTTTGTAAGACTGCGTTTCAATTCTATCATCTTTCTCATCAGCATCTTGACATGTTGTTTCATTCTCAGAATCAGTTTCTGACTCTGAGGCAAGAGACTCAAGTCCTTTCTGCTCTTTAAGAAATTCTGGATGTCCATCCGGTACATTTATTTTGTCTATTTGTAACATTTCTTGTCGTTGCTTTTGTCGTTCAAGCTGCTTTTCTCTCATAGCATCACGGTAACTGTATGTAGGTCTTGGTCTTACAGTTGCTATTTTTGGACTGGTTTCAACTGATGTCAGTTTAGTAGTAGAACTGCCTGTAGATATTGAGACTACAGAGGAAGTTGTTATGACTGCTGGAGCAACAGTAGCCACTGTTCTCACCCCACCAACTAATGGCCTATCTGCAAATGGTATACGTGAGTGCCCTTGAGCATCCAAGGGACTGCTATCAGCTGATGCAGTAGTATGAACTGGCTGTGGTCGAATTACTTGTGGTGCTACTGAAGCCTGTGGGCGCTGACGATTAACCAAGGCAGAGCAGGATCCAATGGAAGATGAGGCAGAGACATTGACAGCCATTTCATGGTTTCCTCTGTTTGAAGAGCTCACTATGCACTGAGGAGTGTGCAGCTGTTTAGAGCCACTACCAGTGAAGGACAGCTCCCTTGATACTACTGTTGACTGTGGTTGGTGTTGCTGCTGCTGCATGCATACCTGGCCAGCTTGAAGGTCTGAGAACTGGATACATGGTGAGTGCACTTGCCCACTATGCATGTGTGAAGCTGACATTTGAGCATGCTGGGTAGAGACCCCACTCTGGTTGTACTGCATGACAGAATTGACCTGCTGGTCTGGATGATGCATCACTTGTGCCTGCTGTTGCTGATGCTGCTGCTGTTGTTGCTGCTGCTGTTGTGGTAAATACTGAACTGACTGCATCCCTGGTACCATGGCAGGCTGATTTATCACCAATGTTTCTGGAGCAGTAAAGGAATAAGTTATGTTAGTATTAACAACTTGTGGTACTACAACAGAACTCTGCTGAGGGGTCATTACTAACTGTGGCTGTGGCACTACCACTGGCGCAGTTGGATAAGTCACCAAACTGCCCCCACTTGAAGTCATCTCACCATCACGAAAACTGCCCACATACTGCAGAGTGTATCCCTGAGGGACAGCAACAGATGGTGCAGATACCATAGTTAGCACCTGGGGACTGACCTGAGGTGACACTTGAGGGGCTACTTGGGAAGTAACTTGTGGTGCTACCTGCAAGGCAGGGCTCAGGTGACTTACAGGAGAGTTCAGTTGGGCAGTGGTTGGGTACTGAGTTGACTGTCCACCAAACTGCTGGAAAGAAGCTGGTGCCCCTTGTGTTAATATCTGTCCCGATGTGTTGGCCATGGCATGCATTGTGACTTGAATTGGAGCAGGAGTAGCAGGTGGTGCCATTGGCATGCCAGAACCTGCACTATGGTAATGGTCTTGAGGAGGCATGTGTGGAGCTGCACGGCGGTACTGGCAACCACGATTCCCGCGCATCAGTCGAATATTAGTGTATCGTCTTGGGCTGGCACTTTTCTTTACTATAGGGCTAAATTTCACAGGTGATACAGGAGGAGGAACAAACACATCAGTGCCAGGTGGAGGATGACCTCTCACTACTTGTAACAGTTCCACATCCTCGCCACTACCTGGGCACTTCTTTATGGCTGTCCTTACCTGCCTATGAACACCTGGTTGGCGTGGTAATGTTGAATCTAATCTTGGTTTCTTTACTGCAGGTTCATCCTCTGCAGTTCTTACATTACCTGAAACTTCTAAAGAAGTGGTAGTCTTGGACTCTTGAACTTGCTGAAGTGGGTTTTCAGTAATATGGTGTTCTGCACTGGATGCATCATTACCAGTGACTGGATTTTCTTGGCTTGTTACAGAATCTTGAGAAGCAACTTGTGAAGAAATAAGGTGAGGGGTAGGTGAAGAAAATTCTCCACTGTTTTCATTTCTTGGCATTAAAGAGGAATCCAGATTTAATTCTGCAACCTTATCACCATGATGATGTGCAAGTCCATCATCATTTTCCTCCAATTCTTCTTCAGACTGGATATCTTCCTCGAAGTCATCATCGTCTTCTGAAGTACTTGAACTATCAACCTCAAAAGTACAAGTCTCTATGTGCTTCTCATAGCTCTCCTTTGTCCTGAAAACATACTCCATGCTAATTAATTGGAAAAAATTCAAAGTACATTAGCAAAGACTGAGGGTAGTTCTCAAACATGATATATAATCAGACTAACCCTTTAACCTTGCTAGTTTTCTGTGCACTCCAGTAAAACCCCTTTTTTTCCAATGTGTTTAAAAGTATTCGTATTCTTACAGAATGAACAATAATCAACATAAAAGTAAATAAAGCCATGTCAAGTCCACAGATAAGTTGTACCATCTGTAGTATTGATAACTGTTAACTGTGTGGACACCAAAATTGTTTCATGATGATTTTCTTCTATCATTTATAGTGATGGAATGATTATCTTTTTGCTTTCACTCTCTTATAATCACTATAATATGCATATATACTCTATGATAATACTAGTCCCAGTGATGCTGTATGGATGCAAGGCATGGGCCTTATGCAAAATTGTAAAGAAGAGATTGGGTGTGGTGAAGACAAAACATTTGAGGACAAGTGGTGTGAGGAAGATTGATCAAATAAGAAATGACAGGGTAAAAGAGAGGTGTTGTAGAAAGAGGAGTATATATGAGAGCTGAAGCGGGTCCACTGAAATGGTCTGGATAGATGGAGAGGATGACTGAGGAGAGGAAGAATAAGAGGGAGTATATGTCAGAAGTGGAGGAAACAAGGAAAAGGGGGAAACCAAGAAGGAGGCAGAAGGATGGAGTGAAAAGTGTTTTGAGGGTTTGGGGCCTGAACACACAGGAGTTTGTACGGCATGCAAGGGATACTGCAAACTGGAATGATGTAGTATACAGGGGATGACGTGCCATCAATGAGCTGAACCAGGGAATATGAAGCAGTTGGGAGAAACCATGGAAAGGTCTATGAGGTCTGGTTGTGATCGGAGGCTCTGGTTTCAGTGCATTATACATGACAACAAGAGAGTGGATGTGAGCAAATACAGCCTTTCTATGTCTGTTCCTGGTGCTATCTCACTGATGTGGGAAATAGCAAATAGGTATACATACATATATCATCCCTGGGGATAGGGGATAAAGAATATTGCCCATGTATTCCCTGCATGTTGCAGAAGGCAACTAAGAGGGGCAGGAACAGGTGGCTCAAAATCCTCCCATCCTGTATCATGGTGTACAGATGCAAGGCATGGGATATAGATAAGAATGTACAGAAGAGGGTGAATATATTGGAAATCAAATGTTTGAAGACAGTATGTCATGCGAGGAGAATTCAATGAGTAAGAAATGAAAGGGCAAGAGAGAGGTGTATTAATAAGAAGAGTATGGTTGAGAGGGCTGAAGATGGTTTGTTGATGTGTTGATATTGTTTGGACATATGAAAAGAATGAGTGAGGAGAAGCTGAAAAGAGGATATATGCACCAAAAGTGATAGGGAAAAGGAGGGGGGAGACCAAATCAGAGATGGAAGGATCAAGTGAATACGGTTCTGAGCGCTCAGGATCTGAACATGCAGATGGGTGAAAAACACATAAGATAGTGGGAACTGACATGATGTAATAGACGGCAGGTGATGTGCATGAAAGTATTAAACCAGGGTACATGAAGCAGGTGGAGCAAACCACAGAAAGGTCTGAGGGACCTGGTTTTGGATTGGGGGCTGTGATTTCGGTGCATTACACATGACAGATAGAGAATGGATGTGATCAAATGAGGTCATTTCTTCATCTGTTCTTGGTACAACCTCACTAACATGGGTGACAGCAAGTATGAAAAAATGGGAGGGAGGAGATCTGCAGCCCCATAACTTCCATACTTCTTAGTTACCTTTAAGAAAAGTAGGAGATACATGGGTTGTACTTTTTCTCTCCATCAACATGGACCTAGCTGCTATTAAATATCACCTACATAATACTTACCTATAAAGTCTCTTGCACTTGGAACACTTGTATGGACCCTCTTCTCCTGGTGAGCTCCTGGCTAGACTCTGTTCTTTGATACGCATTGCCAATGCTGAGTGCAGAGGTGGTGTCTGTGGGTCCTCTTGATTCTGAGATTTTCGTTTCTCTTCACCCATTCCCTCATCCTGACTCTCACTCATCTCAGCACTTGAAGAAGAGCCATCAGCTGCACCATCCAACTGCAGAACAGTTTTATGATGGTATCTGTGGCCACGTGACTTGGAAAATTCACAAAGATTGTTGTTGTTATTGACGATACTAACTGTAATATCATTGTTGTCATCCGAGAATTTTAGAACTTTCTTTGATACTGAATTCTCTTTCGAGTTCTCTCCATCACTTCCATGATTATTGGATTCACCCTGCCCCTCCTGATTGCCACCTGGATTTTTTTGACAGTTCTCCTCCTCAGAATCTAGGATGCCACTCCATTTCCTTTTCAAACTCTTATGGACCATCCCAGATCCCTCTCCTCCTGGAATCTCTATGGTCTCATTTATTTCAATCTGTACTGTTTCATATGGTTTGCTTTTCCTCATACCACTTCTAAGCGGATATTTCTTAATAACTGTTTTATAGTTCCTCTTCATACAAATCTTCTTGCGTTCATTTCCTCGTCCAGTGGCACTGCTTCCTTCATTTTCATCAGAGTGTCTTGGTGAATGCTGAGATGTAAGAGGAGACTGACTTGGACCTGTCTGACCAACTGAGTCACTATGTTCACTAGCTGATGAGGAACGGCGACTGTTTGTAGAAGGCATAGGTAAAACTCGACAAATCTGCTTCAGAGAGCTGTTTTTCCCTGCAGTAGAGGTGCATGGACTTTTATTAATACATCTTGTACTCTGTGATGATGTTTCACTCCCACTGTTGCTATCAGTACTACCACTGGTTGTATCAGTGCTAGCATTATTATCTGAGCTTGCTCTGGAGCAAGTGTCCGGGCTGCTGGTGTTACTTGTAACACCCCCAGAACATCGTTCTGGGCTACTACTTTCTCTAGCTGTATTACTGCTACTTGAACTTTCACTGCTACTGCTACAGCTTGTGATATCACTCTTGCTTTCACTGCTGCAATGGTTACAGCTATTACCTGAATTAGTGACATTACCAATGCTATCATTAGCAGCTGAACTCTGAGAGTTACCATTACTGGCAACAGGCATTGAACACGAAGGCACAGGACCTAGATCTTGAGTAGATGGAGGTGATATGGTCTCAATTACGGGTTCCTTAATATCAGTATTTGGGGATTCCACCTGGTATGCAACACGAACTGGGTTGCGGCAGGCTGCGAGGGTTGTGTCCATTATCACTTGTGGGTTGCAATCTGTTTCCTGAGCCTCCTGAGTCATGTTTCCTGAGTGAGTCACTTTCCCTGAGTCCATCATATGTTCGCAGGTGCTCAGGAAGTCAATATCTAGTGGACTTGGTCTGCCTGAGGTTGAAGGGGTTGACTGCAGAGGGATGGGGTCACACTCATCAAGGTCATTCAGCACCATGGATATCAATTCATTGTCATCAGCACTAACAATAGCAGGTAAATCTGTATCCAAAAGTAAACTCTCTTCCTCTACAGATCGACTAACTTTATCAATTATGTCGTCGATACACTGCCGTACATCTAACTCCACAATGGCTGGTGGAGTGTGACAACGAACCACACTTTCCACAGTTTTAATGTCCTCTTCCCGGTCTTTGATGCTGCGATACAGAGGGCATAGGTGGGGAGGAATGATGTTAGTTTCACGTGATTTCCTTTCTACCTTCCGCTCCTCAAGTTGCTTGAACCACTTTCTTACTGCTGCCATCTCCTTATGAACAGTTTCTTCTCCAAGTGAATGATCAATGGTTTTATGAAAAGCTGCATCACCAACTAATGACACATCATCATGAGCTGGCACCACTCTCCTAGTTCGGCATGTGTAAGTAACTCTCTTACTAGGATCAACAGTGCTCCAGTACAAACGACTACAAGTAAAATCAACAGGAATCAAGGCCTCAACACTATCAGATTCTGGGATGATTCTACCAAGATTTTTTATAGTCAGCGAACCTATTGTAATCCTAACACGGTCTCCAGGAACTTGCTTCCATTTTTTCTTTTCAGAATCCATGTCTACATACACACACCGACTTACTTTAAAATCATCTGACTTTTCTTCACCATTCAAAGGACTCTCATGATGAGGACAAAATATCCGCTTGTCTTCCATAAACTGACAGCAGCTTCGTCTTGCACAAAGAAAATGATATGTTGCCTGACAGGATTTATGACAGCAGCCAACTGTTGCTCCCCGCTCTAAACAAGCAGAACACTTGATCAGACGTCCACGACTTACTGCCAGATACACATTTTGTAGGCCTCCATCAACCTCTTCATACACTTCTGAAGACCAGAGTCCACAGTTAACATGAAGCCATTCATCCTGCCCAAGGTAAAGAAGTCTACCTGCAGCATTAGGATCATCATCACTTTCTCTTCCACAAAGAACACACTTACGTCTGTCAGGAGGAGCTAAAAGAGTTCCTTTAAGTGGGCTTGTAGACCGCTTTCTGTATACAGGAGCATCACGCATGGTGAAGTGCCGACTACCTGACAACAAGGTACGGAATATATAATTATGATCCATGTGTGGAATGGGGAATGGTCGTTGCTTGTCTACCAACTCGAACACATTTGCAGTTTTCACATCAAACCAAGGGAAACACTCTTTCATGTGTTTTGCATAAGTTGCTTGGACATTACGTGTCTGACTACGATTTAGATGCCTTCCATTCTCTATTACCCTGATCATGTCCACATGAAACTGTAGCACTGAATCATATTTCCGGTCCTTTAGTTTCTCCTTAACAGAAAGCAAATCTCTTGGCTCTTCTGGATCATCCTGTATACTTTCTATTTCAGTGTCTGTATCACAAAAAGAACTTTCCTCACTACTTACACAATCATCATCAATATCTTTAGTTATCTTATCTTTAGGGCTTATCAACTGAGTTTCAACATGAGCAAGGTTCTTCTCTTCATTATTTTCATTTTTACTTTCAAGCAAACTGGTGGTACCAAGCATCATCTGACTCCTTTCTTCAAGTAAGAGAGTTCTTATCACTCGAGCAGTTGCTGTGGTTTCATCATTTGGACCGTCCACTTGTGTGCAGGACACATCTGTATCTTTTAAGGAAATAATACCTTGCAGAGCCTCTCTTGTCACTCCCTCCAATTCCTTCTCTCCCAGAGACCGCAAACACTCTAATGCCTTCCCACATATGGGCTTCACACTGGGGCCCTCTACTTCTTGAGATTTTACAGGGTCATTTTCTTTACATGTTACAGCTTCTGCTCTCATTGCAGTATTTTGCTCATTTGGCTGGGTTTTGATTGGAGAAGAGGAGGGCGACTTTGACTTGCATATGTCCTCTAAGCGAACAGAGCATTCCTTCAACTTTATGGGATCTGTGGAAGCACTACTTATAGCAGCATAAGAAGAGATGGATACACCAGCTGAAGATGTGCGGGTTTGTCTCCGAGTAGGTAATCGGACTTCTTCACATTTATCTTTAATTGATTTTCCTTTGCCATCAATCTTGTCTTTTGTATCTGTTAAACAGCCACCTTTACTTTCATTACCAATAGCTGCTGTAACTTCATGTTGACTATAATCTGAGCAAAGCACCTGCTTACCAGTCAGCTTGCTCAGTTCACTTGATTCATCCTGAGGAATGTCCATAACATTAATATTCACAGAACATAAAGGAGATTCAAAATCTTTATTTATTTCTAACGCACACTTGGTAGACTTGCATGAGGTTTGGGATGTATTAACATCCATGCTGTCAACAGGACTCCCTAACTGATTAATACTACTAGACCCACTGACACCCTCTGTTTCTGACAAAGAGTAGTTGGCACCTATTTCAGTGCTAATCGTACTATTTCTTCCTGAGTGGATAAGCTCCCCAGACTGATAATTTGCAGATGATGATGTGTTGAGACATTCCCCTGGTACTGCTTTCTTGCTGCTAACAGCAGAAACCAGAGCTGTGGTATACTCCATCTTTTCCAATGATGCATCCTCATTTCTTTCTAACAAGGGGGTCCCAACTGCAGGCAGAGGAGGTACTGGGGTAAGACCTCCCGAGGAAGACACTTTAGATGCTTCTCTCTTCACTAAATGCTTGGCACATCGACTACTTAGAAGAGCTTGTAAAACAGCCTCGCACCCAGCCAGCAATTCACTACTGACTGCATCCAACCAACTAGATGCAGAATCCACAACACAGTTCCGGCAAACATACTCCACTGTGTCAGGTAAGAAGCTAAGAATCTGGTATCGTTCATTGTTCAGGCCTTCACAATGAGCATGAATCCACTCCCCACAGCGACCACACTCCATCATCTGTGGAATATAATATTCATCATTATTATCTAGAAAAAGCATATGCCATATTTCTACCTAACAACTGAGGAAGTTGAAAGGTTGAATCATGTCTCCCTTTCCTTCTCTATTCTAACAAAAACAAGCATATGACTACTGAATATGAGCAAAATCATCTCCTTCGCAACATATGCAATAACTATAAGCCCTGACCACTTCAGTGACTACATCTGTCCAACTGTGTGGTCTACCTCTTTTAACTGTTTCTTTGTATACCTTACCACATGTCAGTCTGACAATCCATTATCTACATGAGTTCTTCATCGCCATGTCATCTTAAGACACCCACACTCAACAGTTGGCTTTTTCATTTTTCATCTAATGCCACAAAAATACAAATATAATAAATATGCAAACAACAATTTGGGTAAGTTTGAAAAAAAGGTTCTAGATATCAATGATGTTAAATTTCATTACTGTATTACAGTGTTATGCACTCCATAATTAAGAGTTGCTTCAATATCAAACCTATTTGTTATAAGCAGAAGATACGCATCTAAATGTCATCATAAGTTTAGCATAAAAGCCAATTACACATACCTAGAATATTATAGAAGTCATCCCTTATACAAAAACAAGTATAATCAAATAAAGCTGTGCAGTAATCAAATAAAAAACATGAGACACAAGTGCACACCCAAACAAAAGCTATGACTACACTGTGATGTCATAATGAAAAAAAGAAGCAATATGAATTTATGTTACACGTCAAAATTTATGATCTTTATGCCTTCCTTTAAAATATAATGCAAAAGTACACACAATATAACATCTACAATAGTTTAAAGAATACTGTCCATGCAGAGTGACGTGAAAGACAACTAAGCAACACAAGGCTGTCTCTTTTACACTGGCACCATACACCTACCCTTCTCATTTTTGTCCTATCTTTGAATACTTTTGTACCATTCTTTCTCACTAGGAATCATATGATTTGCTTAGCAATTATGGCCTGCATCTTTTTAAATAGCAAGTCTTCTTCCCCTTCAAATATTCTGATTAATTTTCCTTTCTCTCCTTTCCACTTAAGGCCTGGCCTCAATGAGGACTTGTTTGTACCTGAGAACTTAGCAAAAAAAAAATTAAATAAAATAAAAATGCTGGAGATTGAAATCATTCTTTGCTATATTGTACCTTCAAAATGTTGGTGTTGCTTGTTTGTGGTATAAGGAGCTCTTTTAATTTTTCATATTTTTCAGGAGACCCCCTAAGCACTTAATTCTTTATTCTATCTATTACCCTAGTCCCAAATACACTATATCATTTACCAATCCCAGTTACTTTAATCTTCCATTTAGCATGGACTAGAATAATTTGTAGACATATCCATGCATATGAGTTGCAACAAGTATTTCATCATTCAAGCTTCTTGTGCTCTTCCCCAGGGCTTTCAGAGTACTTCCAATTCTTCTCCCTTACATGGCAACTCTCAAGTTTTGCTTTCATACTACCATCCTTCAGATCATCACTTCTAAATGACTATAACAATTAACACAATTCACAATTTACAAATCTTTAAAACATTGCATTTCTTAAGTGAATAAGTTCACACAAGCAGCAATAATTTGTAGTTGTCTGTCTCAAATCGTAAAAACAAGTACAATAAGGCCTTCTGTATCACAGGTAGTTCCAGAGGCAAATTTGACCAAATAAGGAGTTGTGAGATGGCCAGACTAATCTGTACAATAAAAAGATGGTCCTGTCTGTAGACACGCCAAGGAAGATGCTAGAAGTACAATGAATGACCCAATACACAGTTGCCAATAATTCATCTGTTTCCTTAACATGATATAAACTGCTGCCTGCTGGGTGATGTATTTTTGGAAAAACATCATGCTATGGTACATATTATTGTCTTCTCTCTTCAAACTTGCCAAGAGTGTTGCCAGACACAAGAAGACTAACCAACATACAGAGTGGCCAATAATTCATCATTTTCTTAGCAGGATACATTTATGGGAAAATGTGTTATCGTTGAGCAGGAAGGTTCTGCCAGCAATATGGGAGATATGAAGGTGAAAAAAATGGGGAAGTAGAGTGGAAGATGACTGAAGGGAGAGAAATGATGGAAGAATGTATGGAATAGTGTATGGGAGGTAGGCATGTATGGACAGGGATAAGTGAAGACTCTTTCCATAGCCATCCCCTTGATGGGAGTTCCTGGAGGCAATGGGTGTCAGAGATATATATAAAATATAGAAAAATGTTTAAGGTGAGTGGTTATAACACTGAACAGCCCCAGTCCTTTCTTTTCCAATGCAACTTCACTGTAGGATATCAATGAATACAATGTTGAAACTCATTTAATGAAAAGTAGAGATTTATTCATTGTATCAAATTCCATTCTATGCCTGACACTGCCTAAGTTTTGTTTAATCAGCACCAGGCATGGGAATGGACTGCTTACTCCAAGAAAAAAATAGTCTAGGCCATTAGGGTGACAATCTAGCTTTGTCCAAGGTCAGGTTTTCTTTTTCTTGGTCATGACTTTCAGATTTCTGGTCCTCTACAGCAGAAGAACAAACAGAAAAGAGCCTAAAGGACTGAATCTGCAATTCTACTTAAAAAACAGGTACTTGATATGAAGTATTTGTCTTTGATCATCAAAAAAACTTCATTTTTTGGTTCACATCCCAAAACATCCCATCTGAAGTGTTCCTTGCATATATAAATTCTGAAAAAGGCCAATCTCTAGCTGCTGAATCATCAACAAGATGACAAGAAAAAGTTACCAACTTGGAACCAAGCAGATTTAGAGACTTCACCCAGGCATAACACTGTTCATTCAAGTTTAACAACCCTGAAGTAATAATAATAAACCCAGCATCTAGGAAGTCTTATACTCAGTAATCAGTTAATGCTCAATCAGTAATTTACAACTCTGGGGACCCTGATGGGGTCTTGGCCTTCATCTACAAGTTGAAGCCAGGGTGCAACAACCAGTTGCTTAACCAGTTGCTTAAGTGACTAATAAATGTTTACTAACAATTTTATGATGATTTTGGTCATTCATACAGTGATGTAAGGATATGAGTCTCGGGTCCGAAGTGCAAAATACAGAAGAGGGTGGATATGTTGGAAATAAAGTACCTTAGAACAATATGTGGCAAGATGACAGTTGATTATCCCTGGGGATAAGGGAGAAAGAATACTTCCCACTCATTCCTTGCATGTCGTAAAAGGTGACTAAAAGGGGAGGGAGCAGGGGGAAGGAAATCCTCCCTCTTCTTTTCACTTTTCCAAAACAAGGAACAGATAAGAGGGCCAAGTAAGGATTTCTCCTCCAGGGTTCAATCATCTGTTCTTAACGCTACCTCGCTAACACGGGAAATGGCAAATATTTATGTGTGTATATATATATATATATATATATATATATATATATATATATATATATATATATATATTATCTCAGGG
>JAYMFT010000055.1:333487-346472 GCA_038088735.1 Panulirus argus | reverse complement strand
TATATATATATATATATATATATTACAAAGTTCACTGGAGCTGTTAAGGATATATTTGACAATGAATTGGTTTTTCTTTCACTTTATTTTAATCTACCAAAAATCAACTACAAAAAAACCTAATTAACATCAAGAATTTTTTAAACTTGGTCCCAGACATTCACAAAACGGTTTCACTTCAGAAATGCAAACAGTGAACAGTAGAAAAATAGCTTAAACTAGGTTGTGCTCTGTACATTTTGGCACCTTTAAGACAGTGGATTGAATGGGTTCCTGGGAATGGTGGAGACACAGAAAGTGGACTTGTACTTTAGAAAAAAAAAAATGAGAAATATACATAGTGTAAGGAAGTATAGTGAAAGCTCAACATATAATGAAAGCAAAATAGTAGTAGTCATCTCCACTGCATTACCCATTTCCCCCAAACACCTAACTTTTCACTCATTTCCAAATCAATTGGCAACTCAATTGGAGAGAGGATTCTCAGCTATTTCTGTTTCCCCATTTTGATTACCTTCCTATACTGTTTTGTAGTAATAAATAATATGTCTGTGTGATAATGTAGTTAAATGAGAATCTCTTCCCAATAAATTTAGTATAATGTAAATTAGGCACTTTTTTCAGTGGGTTGGTTTTGAAGAGGATTGCCTACCAGATGTCCCTTAATCCTCAAAGAAGTCCACTAGTGGGGAGACTTGTAATTACTGTAATTATTCCCCAACTTGCACTAAGTACTTTTTTTTTCTTTTTCTCATAACTTCAGTTGCGTCAAAGAGGACATACACCCGAACTTTGTGAAATGTCCAAGGAAGATAGTTTTTTTTTTTGGTTTTCAAGGAAAGGCAACAGCATCATAATGATCTGAATTATTTTGTACTATGTAAAGTGATTTTCAAGAATAAATTACAAGTATCTCAATAACCAATTTGGGTGTGGTTGAAGTCCCAAGCTTAACACTTGTAATTCTCAGGTGCTTGTCCGCAGTTGACCCTTAACACTAGAAGAACAAACAGGTCAGAGTTATGTAACAGTTCTGTGGGCTAACCAGATTAAAAAATATAAATAAATAAATAAAAGTCTACAAAATTTTTCCTAAAGCTAGGACATTGGCTTTTGTAAATATAAAAGTTACATTTTTGAACTTCCAGTAACTTTACAAAGTTGTGACCTAAATATTGAAATATGGCTGGGTACTCGTCATTGCAAAACTCCATTAGTTGATCTGAGCAGCCATACCCTTGTAATAAATCAATTCATCTTAAAAATTTGTTCTTTTGTTAAATCTGTTGCTAAGAGTCTTCCTATACTGGTTCAATGTACAGCTAAGGAAGACTTGAACACAAAAATTACATAGTTAAAATTCTACTAACAAAAATTCACCACAGGATGGCGCACCTGAACACTTTGGAAAATTCCAAGGTAAGAGAAACTGGGGACAGTAATTAATATAAGTAACAAATAGAAAGACAATACAAATAATTTAAATAAAATACATAAATAGAAAAGACAAGCTGGTCCCCTAAATTACACTGAGATCTGTAGTCACTTTGTAAAGTGTTACAAATGCAATGGAATTTCACAGTTATGACGGAAAAAGTCGGAGTTAACAGCTAAGTTATCTTCACCCACACACGTAACCATGGCCAGATTGGAAAGCAGCAGAATATGATTTTGCTGAACACAAGATAAACAGGCATTTCCCAAAAATTTTGTAACACCAATCTGATTTTTCTGGGTGCTGTTGTCTTTCATGTTCTGCCTCCCACCAATCTCACTAAAGTTACCATAAAAGAACAGAATAACACAAGAGTTTGTGAGGTAAAATGACAGCACCATGCCACTGTAGAGGCTGTTAATATTACCCACAAGAGAAGGTCAAGAAATATATTGGAGCAATTTTGTATGCCTAGCAATGCTAGTCTGACAGGATCAAGTCTAAACCATTTTTACTCTCCAAACAGTAAATATCAATTCATAAAATTATAGATTTCTCCAAAGTTCAAAATCATCATAAAAAATTATTCCATTAACATCACTTTTTCTTTTACTTTATGTGCAATGTAATACTTGATTCTGCAGACCAGTCTTGGGGGACAGACAGGCCTGACTCCACCTTTGCAAGGACACCTCTGCTGTCAGCACCCATGTATCATGGGGTCATTCTGGCTCTCTGTTTGCATCTGTAGAAACCTTTCTGGAACTTACATAGGGGCAAATCAGAGTCCTAATGCCCTTGAAGTTGGCTTGCTTCCTTAGCCTACCAGGTGTCCTCACAGATGGCTGTCTATGACCTACACTAAGCTATGTGTATACTGTTAATATATACACTATAGAGCTAGATGTCCCTTACCAAGCTCTATATGCTCTGCCTGCTCACATCTAACGAATTTCATCAGGAGAAGAACTTTTCCAATAAATAATGAAATAAAGAAATGGAAAGTAACATTAGTGAAAATTTGTACTATTAAGATTTTCAGACACAGAGGTAAATATTGAAATGGAACATATTTGGCATTGCCAATTTAAGGCCTGCATTCATCTAACATTAATGTACCTTTTGAACACTTCCAATCTATTATGGAAAAATCTCAATACATGAAGAAATGTTACCAATTTATCATATTAAAAGAGTAACTTTTGTCTGCCCAATTAAAAAGGATTGTGCTGTATGAGTTTTCTAATTTTGAAATTTATTTAATACATTTTCAACAACTGTACTGAAATATTTCTTCAATCCCAAACTCTGAGGCAGGCTGGGGTCATGGTGGCTGTGTCTTGAAACATGGGTGCTGAATTAGCTCCTTAGCTGGTGGTCTGTTTTCGCTTTTGATCTCAAGACAACGAAGAGCTAGGTCACGTGTGCTGGCTGACAGCATCTCAGGTACTGTAGGAGGTCCACTACTAGTAGCAATCTGTGAAAAATTTCAATCTTTAATAAAACAGAATTTGCTCTTTTTATTATGAATACTTGACCTACATTCAAAGCAAAATGGATGATTCATCGAAGATAAATAAAGCAGCAGTTGTCAACAGAGAGAAAAGAAATCCTAATGCATAAATGAAGTGTGGATTATAATACGAAATACAGAAGCAGGAACACGGACATGTAAGTAGTAGATGGTGAGCAGCCAACAACCAGGGAGGTATATTATCAGTACTACCTGCCTGGGTATCAGAAGGGTTAGTGATGGATGCATAGTGAGCCAGCACTTTAGTGGTTGTCAAGAAATGCTAGTCTAACCAAGGCAGCTGTCTTTTCTTTCTGCCTCTTCCAGCATTCTATCTATTCATCTACATCTTTGACGTACGTTCCCACCAGGAACTCCAATCAAGAGGGTGGCCACAGCAAAAGAGTCCACACTTATCCCTGTCATTACATGCCTCTCTCGAAAACACCTTTCCACACATTCTTCCACCATTTCTCTCCCGCAGTATTCTTCAACTCTATTTGCCCATGTCACAGGTAGCATTCCACTCACATCAACCCTTGTAACTGTACAATCATACACTCTCCATGTAAGCTTGCAGTCTTGCATTCTTTCCACGTGCCCAAACCACCTCAAAAGAATTACGTTTCACTTACTCTACAATTCCAAAATTCATTCCCTGTCACATACCTCATCTCTCATACACCCTTTCATTTCTTTCTTCATTCCATCCAACTATACCACATGCTCCTCTCAAATAACTTGTTTCCACAGCCTGGATTCCTGACCTCTGTGATTCATTCCATGTCTATGTTTCAGCTGCATAGGTCAGGGTTAGGAGGATTATGCTGTCCCTTAATCTTCCCTTAACCTCCATACTTATGCCTCTACCCTTCATTATTCTATTAAGAGACCCAATTACTCTTCTAACCTGTTCTGCTCTCTCCTTGCATATCACCAAACTTACCCAAGACAGCTCCTAAATACTTAAATGCCTTCTCTCACCTCTTCCAGTATTTCTCCCTCCACATCCAAAGCATAGTTTTAGTACATTGTCTTCTTTAATTCCATATGGCTTTACAAAATATATGCCTTCATTGTTTCCTTTCAAAAATCATCATTTTACTTTTACAAGTACTGAAGATGGAATGTGGTAAAAAGGGTGTAGCAAAGATGGCGACTAATGTCAAGAGTGTACTGAAGATGAGGGTGAAGTGAAAACAGGTCTAATGAAGATGACCTTTGACCTGAAGATGGAATGTGGTAAAAAGGGTGTAGCAAAGATGGCGACTAATGTTAAGAGTGTACTGAAGATGAGGGTGAAGTGAAAACAGGTTTAATGAAGATGACCTTTGACCTGTAAGGATTGGGTCAAAAGCCAGCGGTGGTGAGGTTCTGTGAATATTGCCTCTGACCCGACCACACAATAAATGATGATTGAAACTGATAGGGCAGAAAGAGGCATACTGAATACACTCACAGATGCTGGCATTTCTAGTATTCCTTGCACTTTGACTGAGACTGATAGGGCAGAAAGAGGCATACTGAATACACTCACAGATGCTGGCATTTCTAGTATTCCTTGCACTTTTCCTTGATTTTTCGAAAAAGATCCTCATTTTCTTTCCTTTTTTACATAAATGCCTTCTTGTGTGCAGATAATGTTATATTGCTAAATATATATGAAGAGGCCCTGAATAGAATAGCAGATCACATTGGTGATGTTGTTTGAGAAGGATGTTGAAAGAGAATGTAAGTAAATGTTAAACCTGTTTTGGAGAGACTGGAGGATCACAGCATAATATCAGTCTGACTGGTGATGAAATGGATGATGTAGATGAGGAAGTGTTTAGGAGTAGTGGTCAGTGTGGACAGTGAAAAAGCAGAAGTTAAGAGCAGAGTCTTGCAAGGGAGAAAAGATGGAGACGTGAAAGCTTTGCTGATTGGAAAAATCAACGTCAAATATTCAAGAACTTTTTGCAGAAAGGAGTGCTTGTCCCTACTCTGAAATATGGATGTGAAACCCAAATATATTAGGTTTGTGGGGAGAACAAATGAGATGGAAAAGTTACATAGTATAGTTTAAATGAAGGGGATTAAAAAAAAGAACAGCAAGAGCAAGTGGTGTGAAGAATTCTTAGAGGTATATGGGATGCAGGTAATTTAGAATGGTATAACCACATGAAAGGTATGGCAGATTACAAGCTGGTCAGGAAGATACACAGATGTATCTATTCGTTTATTCATAATTACCCTAAACCAATTTATACAAAAGAGTCCTAAGTGTTACCAAGGACCTTTCTAGAGGCTCTTGCATCCCAAGGCTGTGCTACTTCCAGTAACAGGGACTGAAGACTCCTTTGGGATGAGAAGTCTTCAACGAGACTGTACCCCCAAAGATACAGCCTTGCTGAAGATGACTTTTCACTTGTAGCACAACCTCAAACATGAGGAGCATGGTAACACCTATACAGTTTTACAGTTGATGGCACAAGGAGGCAAGTTAAACCATGGATGAGATGGACAGATGAAGACGCAAAGGGATTAATCTGGGATCAAATGCAATGGATGTTTTTTGTGTAAAAAGGTGGTATGAATGGAGAAATTGGTCTCAACTGATGAATCAAAACAGTCTCAACTGATGAATCAAAACAGTGTGAAAAGTGAAAAAGAAACACTTTCATGCAAAAGAAAGTTCACTGTCTCCATTAACAAACAGGACATGGATAGAGGAGGCTAAAAGGTGATCTGAGAGGCTGTGGGTC
The DNA here is from genome assembly GCA_038088735.1 of Panulirus argus. Lineage (NCBI taxonomy): Eukaryota > Metazoa > Arthropoda > Malacostraca > Decapoda > Palinuridae > Panulirus > Panulirus argus. The sequence goes on along the minus strand of JAYMFT010000055.1, from coordinate 340,780 downwards.
TGTACCTGATCCATGCCATGGGAATGGATGCAAATCTGATAATTTCATGATAGAGCAACCTCATGACTATAAGCAGTAAGGATAACACTGTATGAAATGCCCTGATGGATGGCAGAAAGGATATATAGAGAATGAATCGAGTACCAACATCAGAAAATAATATCTTTTACAGCAAAAAGGAAAAAATCAGGAAGAATCAGCTTATCCTCCTCTTTTGCTACGTTACTCCTTATACTTATACCTTTCAAGTCTCCTTACCTTGTACATCAGCTTCAGTTGATTGGAAACATGATCTGCTCCCCAGGGTGGCTTGGTAGTAGCCATCTCTATGACACAACAGCCCACGCTCCACACATCACAAGAACGGCCATAATCCTCACCACGCAGGACCTCAGGAGCCATAAAGGCAATTGTGCCTAATAACTGACCCTGAAATTCCCCTGTCACTGTTGACTTGCTTGCCATTCTAGCTGCTGTTCCAAAATCACCAATTCTTAACCACTGACCAGTGCTGTCAACCAGGAGATTCGCACCTGTATTAAGAAAGCAAGTGGAAATATCAATAATGTACAAAAACTTACACTTGCTTTTTCAAATGAAGTTCTCTCAGAAATCCCCTACAAAAATTTGCACTATAATGGTTTCATTAACAAAACACATTATTTTACATCTGGTTTGGCTCAAAAGTAAACAGCCTGAAACAAGGGAAATTAAACTACACATATCCCTTAATGCTGAGAGTAAATGCATTCTTGTAAAGCTATCCACACACTGAAATTCCAAATGGCAAAATCAGTCTTCCCAAACTCTTATCATGGTTTACCATCTAATACAGTTTGTTGTACTTCCTTAACATTTTAACCTCATTTCAAATCATTCACGACATGGAGACCCACATGACATCAAGCAGCTACCAAGGAAACAATATCATATTGTGGGAGGAAATCTACAAGAACAGTGTAAGGGTAGAGGGACTCAAGTTTTAGTCCTATTGTATTGTTAAATAGGGGATATAGACTCTTCAGCTACCTACCATTCTTGATCCAAAATTGAACTGTAAATCTCTCTTGAAATACTGCACTACACACTGATTTCTATTAAGTCTTAAAAGACTTACATGGGAAGTCTAGTTACCTGCTACCTGGTTTCTATGAATGAATCTAAAACTCTTCCTACATGCTTACCTTTAAGGTCACGGTGCAAGATCTTGTTATCATGAAGGTATGCTAACCCAGCCAGCACTTGTCTGGTGTACTTCAAGATGACCTGCTCAGAAAAGGTGCCATATTTATCCAACATAGTGGCTACTGATCCACCTGCCATCCACTCAGTGAAGACAGAGAATGACGTGGACTGTCTGGAGGCTCCTAATAGCCTCACAATATTGGAATGACGTAAACGTGACATGATAAGGATTTCTTCTTCAACTGATGCTTCAACTCGCTCTTGATCTTTCTCATTGTTCCGGCAGAATGAGACTTGCTTGACAGCCATCAGTGTGCCAGTTTGCACATCACGAGCTTGATAACAAGAAGAAAAGGCTCCAGTGCCAAGTAAGGGTCCTCGCACCCAGTCCCTGCCCTCCTCATACTGTCCACCCTCCACATTCTGGAAAACAGGAGATGAATTATTAAAAAGTCTATATGACAATGATGTGGTATACAGGGAGCAATGTGTTGTCTATGGAAAACCAGAGCATATGAAGCAGCCAGGGGAAACCATGGAAAAGTCTGTGAGGCCAGGTTGTTGTTGTTGTTATTGGGGGGCCCTGTGGTTTCTGTGCATTACACATAAAACCTAGAGAATGGATGTGAACAAATGAGGCCTTTTCTTAGTCTGTTCTTGATGCTACCTCACTAGAGTGGGAAATGGCAATCAAGTGTGAAAAAATGTTAAAATATCCTATGTGTGAACTTCTAATAATGATTCCATATATTCCAGTTAAGAGACCATCTTTAATATATTTATATACACTTCATTTAATATCTTTTTTGCATTGTCTTTTCCCCAGTGTTCTGACCACAAAAGTATATAAAAATTTTTTGTAACAATGGCAACATGACTAAAGTGGAGGACTGGAGCAAACTAGTCAATATAATCAATGCCATAGTCAAGTTTTCTGTTCATACGCACTCTAATTTTAAAAATCTAGACTTAATTCCATAACCCACTGGTTGGGTGTCTCTATTAGTGTTACACACACATCCAAGCCATGACTAAGTCTAAAGCTGAGCCCAGTAATAAGGCGTTATCCATTCCACAAGTTTGTGTAAAGTTAATTCCAAAAAATCATGAAACATGGAGTGGAGGATGGTCCTAGAGGCTCCAGGATTTTCAGAATTTTGGAGATGAGCAAACCATTTCTTTGTTTACTATGCCAACATTAAATAAACCTTGTGGGAAATCTATGGTTCTAATTCAAGAGTTCTGTGATAAGTGATGATGAACTCACACAGCCCAGGAACAGAAACATATATACACGACTGTGTGTAGAGGTGAAGCAACAAAGTTGACTACAGAGGTATTTATAAATCTCTAAGATCATCACAACTGATGTATCAACCCTAACACTCTTTTCTGTTCTATGTAATCTACTGTCACTCACAACACAATAATATTATAATAATCCATTTTCATTATGGATCAGCACATGGAAAATTTACACCACCAAATGGGGGAAATTCATGCACAAATTAATGTAAAATTCACAGAAAAAAATTAATAAAAAAAATAATAAAAATGGTGTAATAAGTGACATCACTAGACTTCCTTGTGTATATTAGAATGTTACACAGATCATTAATGAAATATGAAATCCACTTGCAGAGAGAATATAAAGAAAACTAGTTTATTAACATAACATTAGACAATCCTGTACATATAAAATCACTAAGTGAATGTTCAAGTTGAAATCTATGACTGATGGTCACCTTAGTGGCACAATCATATCAACTAGCATAATAGGTAAGTGATGTGCTCCTACCTGTTCGTAAGGGTGTAAAGATTCATCTAGGTGGGCTGGAAGAAGGTCGAGGCCTGGGATAACTGGGAGTGGTGCCTCTTGTGATGTCCATGGATCCTGGCCTACTTGTGCCTCACACTCATTCTGACCTAATGATGGAGGCATCTCTCGGACAGGCGTACAATGTGGGGCAGTGGGCGTGGCAGGGGTACTAACTACGTCTTTGAAGGAGAATTGTGGTGGTGCTACAGGCCCTAGAGGTGTCTGTGGTGAAACATCTAGAGCATCACCATGACTTTGTGAGAGCCCACCTTTATAGAGAGCACCTCCCATTTTCATTGGACTCCAGCGTTGATGTCGCTCATGTTGTATAGGTGAAACTAATACGTTTTGTGCAATGAAAGGAACATCATATTTTTGTCTTGTTTTATGATAGAGACGTAATTTTGCTTGTTTTTCTTTAAATTTTGCCTCAAAGCAGTCTAAAGGAAGGTGAGTGGGTCTAGGTGGGGATGAAGTAGGTCCTGTTGGACCTTTGCATGTCCTCTCAGTATCCTTTTTAGGAGCTGCTGAGATTATTGGCTGACGTGCAGGTGACTGGGATGATGATCTCAGAGCTGACAGCATTCTTGATGGTGAATGGGAAACTGAACGCACAAGGCGTGGTCCAGCAGTGTCACCCAAATCCCATGTTCCTAGACTTAGCTTCCCTTCCAAACGTGCTATGGTAGCTTTCCGATCACTGTGTTGACCCTGCATGGACCGCAGTCGCCGTTTGAGACGCATCTGTAATGATACATCTAACTTTGCCAGCATGTCACAAACTTGATGGAATACTGCAGCCTCAGCAGCAGCAAATCTTGCTCCACATATATATACACGGCGGGCTAACTTGCTGACAGTTGCATGGCTACTTCCCAAAGCCTTAAAGGCGAACTCAACCACAGTCATTAGACGGTCATAGTTCTGCAGTTTATAGCCTGACTCTGCTGGTTGTAGTGGAACGTACTGCAACTGAAACTCTGATGGAAACTCGTCAACAAGGCGGTCAAGCACACAAAGGCGACCAAGAAGCCACTGCCATGGAGCTTCTGAAGGCGCTGTGTCTTCTAAGATGCAGGAGAGAATAAAAGTTATGCCCCCTAGACCAGGAGTAGATGCTGACACCTGAGTAGCTAATGCCAGTTCGCCATCTTGACCACGGCACAGCTCTAGTATAGAATCCACACTAATTTGCGATGTGCGTCTGTTGCCATCAGCACACTTTAGAAGTAACGTACGAACAAGTGGACGGAACAACTCTTGCAGTGCTGTCACTTGGCTTCCCGTTGAAGGGTTAAGGTGGGATAACAACACTCGCAAACATCGCAAGCATGCCAGGTACACTTTGTAAACAGGATCATTCGCCACCTGGGCGAGAATATTAGCACAACAATGAATAACTTGGCGTCTTTTCTCCTCACCAGTCACTAATCTGTCCCAATGTAACACTTTCACTACCTGAAAGGAGGAAAGTGAGACAAATTAGTTAATTCTCAAAAGATATCTATTTATATTTTTAAGTGATCCTTTCACTGATAATCAATAAACTTTTCTTCATTCTTATAATTCTATTTCCTAATGCAAAAATGGCAAAGGATGAAAACTGTCTGAAATGCTCTCATAATGGCAATTAGGCTTACGTAAAAAACATATGCAGTTAAAATTTTATTCTGATCTGCCAAAAATGTGGGGTTGAAGATGTCCTGTCACAAAATAATTTAATCATTTTTTTCAAGTACTTCAAGGAGTGTTATGAACTAACATGTTACACTGACAATAATAAGTAAAATAAAAGTCAATTTATCATCATCTTGATGACTACTGTTTTATCACTATTCCTTGTGAAATGCCAATATGCCAACAGTATTTGTTCCTTTGTAGGAAGTGCCAAAACATACTGTTACTACTCTTTCTATGCTCTACTAAAAACTAATCCTACCAAAGATCAGTCATTGCCTTTACCAAGCTTAAAGGCTCAACCACAAGATGAAAGGACTGGATAGCTGATTACTTTCGACACATCAAAAACTAAATAGTGGGACATACGTATTACACGTATGTACTGACCATAGAAACTATTCAAATCAAAATGGAACACACAGAAGCAAACAAAAAATAAAGTGAAAATGAAAATATACATATTAAAAAACTTTTATCATGTCTAGTGCATGACAAAGCAGACTTCTAAATTTCAAGTGGAAAGTATGATATGAAACCTATCCATATTTTCCTTCTCATGATTTAAGATGGTATTGATGTGTATGAGTATGATTAAGTTCATTTCCTAATATAACCATTTCTCAATGCTGAGCAAAAAAAAAGTTTTTTGAGACAATTATATAAATTAACTGTGATTATGAATAAGTAATTATGTAACTCATCCTGTCTCTTGTTTTCCCTCCTGTGTCATGGTGCAAGTGATACTAGCAATGAAGATACATTTCTCAATGACTATATTCTATTAACATCTTTAAAGGTGTCATTACACTTCAGCTTGGTAATAATTCAATTCATATCTATATTACATGTACATAAATATTCCCAGCCTAAGCTAAGTACCTATTTATTGTCCAACCCAAAGGGGAAGAAGAAAAACTGAGTTGGCTACTGGCTGACTGCCCAACCCAGGATTCAAACCTAGGTGCACCTGTGCATGGCTCACATTCAACAATGCTAACCAGTAGACCTCAGAAACCTATGTGAGAATGAAGTGAAAAGGTGATGGTGACAATCACAAAGACATTAATAACGACATTCTGAGACTGTCTAAACATATGAATAACATTTAAACCCACACACATGCTTGTATGATTACTGCTTAAAGCATTCCTATGTATCACTTCTGATGGAGAAGTTTGGTAATCCTATATTGAATCTCAATCTGCTGCTGATGAAATTTAGTGCTGCTAAAATATTAATACCTTCCCAAAGAAATTTTACAACTTTCCATACTTACTTCATGTGCAAGTCTCCTGAGACTAGTTTCTCTCACAGCCCAATCTCGAGAGAAGAGACACGAGACAAGCTCCTTACCAAAGACATGAACCCAACCAGCTGCAGTGGATTCATGCTCAGCAGGTATGGGCTCACTCCTAGGGAGTGGAACAGCTTCTTCTGAGGCACTCACTACAATGGCTGCTGATACTTCCCCTGTTGTGTAAGATGAGTGGAAAGGTGAGGAAGTGTTAAAAAAAAAAAAAAAAAAAAAAAAAAAAAATAAATAAATAAATAAATAAAAGATGAATATTTGAGAAGATTGAGTTAAGAAAACCACGAATCATGAGGATAGGGAATTTTGGGATAAGTAAAAAAGATGATTTAATTGAGAGAAAAAGAAATTGAAGCATGATATATGAAAGTAAAGATGGCATGAAGGTGTAAAGATGGAAGAGGAAGATAATGGGATATTGGAGTTCAAGCACATATATCAAAAGACTTGACAGGAATATGACTTAGGAAGAGGGAAAAAAAATCTAATATATTTGAGGAATATATATATCACAGGTATTTTGCATGACTTTTATTTGATAAATTCAGTGAAAATGTTTGTCCATAACCATGTCTATTCAATTGCAGTATCATAAGTTACACCCACCTCTTACTGTAGGTGGATATACTGAACCCCCTGCAGGAGAAGAGTACGCAGAATCTGTGTATGGTGACTGGGTATGAGGGTAAGCTGCTGATAAGGACCGGGACATCAGAGAGGATCCCATAGGACTCTGGCGACCACTGCTACAAACTCCTGTCAACATTACTCTTATCAATATTACACTACAACATATTCTCATATAATGCTGATCATAAGGCACTAAGCATTTTTTTAAGTTACCCGAGATGGCACATGCAACTGAGGCCCTAATCAAGGCCATCTCAATGCTATATGAATATACATATGTATATATATGTACGGAGACTCCTGTGGTGTTGCGGTTAGTGTTACTGACCATGACATATTCATGGTCCGCCCAAGGTCAAGCGCATAGGTTAGAATTCTGGTTGTGGCAGGAAGTCCACAGTCAACCCAGATGTTCATCCAACTGTAGGGGTTTCGATAAATTGGGTACCTGGCTCAGGATAGGGTATAAAAAGTTAGAATATGTATGTATAATGCACATATGTGCATGTGTGTATATATGTGTATATATGAGTGGATGGGTCTTTCTTCATCTGTTTCCTGGTGCTACCTCGCTGACGTGGGAAACAGCGATCAAGGGATTTTGAGCGGTTGGGGCCTGAACATGCAGGAGGGTGAAAGGTGTGCCCGGAATAGAGTGAAATGGAACGAT
>JAYMFT010000055.1:314966-333387 GCA_038088735.1 Panulirus argus | reverse complement strand
AAGAAGGAACAGAGAAGGGGGCCAAGTGAGGATTTTTCCTCTAAGGCTCAATCCTCTGTTCTTAATGCTACCTCGCTGATGTGGGAAAGGACGAATATGTATTAGGGTTTTTTTTTTTTTTTTATCATGCAGGTCAACCTTACCCTTCTTTTGCCATCTTTTCCCCTCCTTCCTATCATGTATCCCACTGCGTAGAACAGGTGAGATTTTACCTCTTTAGGGAAGCTTTGTTTGCGTGACTCCATCAATAATAGGGCACTTTCCCTTATACGACCCTTTAATTCCAGCTCTTTACCATTAAGCAATTATCTATCACCATTTGATTACATTTCTCACAGTCTGACATCACCATCTACTAAAAACTCCCACCCTGTCTACTGTGCTGGTGTCTCCAGGTTTTTGTCTTCTGCCCATTCTCTTTGCTTTTCTTTCCTTCTTTTATCTTATTTGATGAATACCCCACTAAATTCCAGCTCGACTTTAAGTTCCTTACCTTTCCTAAGTATGTTCTTGTGAGATGACTCATAGTCAAGCATAATCATAAATGGTCAAATCCTTATGTCTTAATCATAAACATCCACTGTTCTTTCTTTTATCATCGAAATTGCATCTGGCAATCCCATAGCCTGCAGCATTCTTTTCTCCTTTTTTTCTTTACCTGGTGTATGATCTTTTACCATATAATAAAAATAATCAGTATCTCCTCCTTTACTCATCTTTCTAATTTTTGTGCCATCTGTTTTTCAGTTAGATCCTTCTGCACTGAATTGTCAACCTGTGTGTGCCAACTTCTTCTAAATTCTTTTTCAACTGTATGCTCTGAACTTTCCTAACCTTCCATTAACTAGCCCACGCACTTTCTTGATCACTTCATCTCTAACTGCATATGATTCTTTTAACAGCTCCACTTAATTTTCTCTACACCTCTGTTCATTTGACACTGGGTATGTTCCTCTCCATCAATTTTCATAATCTATGCCTGTTGATCAGCTGCCAAAATTGCTTCTTCTAAACCTCCCTGCCCACTACTGTCAACAAATTGTGTATGTATTTCAGTCCTTTTCTGTAACCGAACAGCTGCCAATATTGCTCCTTCTGCACCTTCACATTCACTACTGTCATTAGACTCTGTATGTTAATTTAGTCCTTTCTTCGGACTGAACAGCTGCCAATCATGCTTGTTCTGCACTTCCCAGCCCACTTGTCAACAGATTTTTTACGTGTTTTTGGCGTTTCCCCACACCGAACAACATTCAGTACACCTGGAAAAGCCCCATCAGACCTTCTGTGCTTTTTAATGATTTTGCCTGGTTTCCTCTGATTATGTATCTCCTGAATCCCCTCTGCTTGAGTGAGTTTCTGTTCATACTCAAAAACTATTTCTCATATCCCTATGTTCCTCTCTCACATCATAATACCCTTCATGATCCTTGAAATGATCCCTCAGTTTCTTTACTTCCTGCTCTAGTTGTGCTATCTTCTGGTCTTGCCTAGCAGTAATTTCCTGTTCTATGGTGATTCCTCTTTCATCTCTAATCTCTTCTTTGCAGATCTAGTCTTGGTATATTCCTTTATTAGAGTCCACACAAGACTCCTAGGAAGCTTCCACTCCCAAGCCCTATGAAACTCACTATTTGAACAATCAAACTAAATTTATCATACTATATATCTAATGCTTATATCACAGAGGGGAACCTGAACATGCTACTTCCACCTCCTTACTTGTATGTCACAGGTTGTGCAGCCCTTTGACATGTATATGTATGTGTGTGTAATTACTTTTTAACTTTCTGTATGCTGTCTGCATAAACTGTCTTCAGTCATTTCATTACATTCAACTTAAAATCATATCATAAAAGCACTTCATATCTTTCTGATGTTTTTTGCTCAGTTTTATGTTATGTCATCTGGTTGTTTTAACCCAACATCTCTCCGTGACCTGTTCACTATCTACATCAACCACCTGTTTTAAAAACTTAGCAAGGTTGTGATCAGGTCACCCTTCACTCTTCTCTCATTCAAGGCAGGAAAATTTAAGACTTAGTCTTTCCCTGTAGCTAGGCTCTCCCAATTCAGGTATTCTCTTTGTTGCCTTCCTCGGGACTTTTTCCATTTGCTCTCTCTGCTGCTTCCAGAGTGGACTGACAATCAAATGTGTGTGTGTGTGTGTGCCTGAGTATTTGTGTGTATAAATATAAAAAGATACGATAGGACAGAGATTCTAGTGCATGCCACAATAAAAACCCACTGTCAAACCGGCCTGGCCACTGGCTTGAACCAGGGTTTCATGGATATAAATGCATGGAGTTAACCTTGCACCAGCAGTTTCAGCCATCACCACACCATTGATGTTAAAACAGCAAGTAATTATGGTGATCTCTTCTTGGAATCTAACCTGCATATTACTTGAATTCTTTGAGAATGCTTACACATATTCGGGAAATGACTTGCAAATGACTAAAAAGGGAATTCAAGTTGGATACATGTGAAACAGGTATAATGATCTTTTTAGTATCATCACAAGCATGAGGTTACTTATTAATAAAACTTTCCAAGAATTGAGGATAAATCAACAACAACAAAAGAGGCATAAAACTTACAAACAATTACAACTGCCATGAAAATGTTCTCATTATCAATTGCTTTTCCTAATTTCCTTAATCATGAAATCAAACAATGTAAATATATAAGCAGTATACTTCCTTCCTTTAAATCTAACCTAAGCAATAATTCCTATGGCAAACATAAAAATGCTATTTGCACTCCTTTGCTCTGAATCTTCCCAACCCTCTTAACATATGTACTAAAGCAACCCTTGACATCAGACTATAAAAGAACAAAAATCTAATCTAACCTAGCCTCTCCATCCCTCTCATACATATAAAAATGTGCATTTTTAATTCAGTTCTGGTAACAATTTACTTCACTTACTTCAATATAACTATTAACACAAAACCATCCAGGCATCATTCTACCTTTTACCACATAGGTAAAAGAAAACAATAATTTTAACAACATTATTATTATATTCTTCCAGTTATATGGATTATACGGATACAAATGCTGAGTTTTTATCATTAAACAGCACATTGAAGCAATATGTTCCATAGAGGCAAACATGACTTCTTTCACCCTTACAAACCACAGGACAACTTTATACAAAGTTGGGAACACTATGGCTATCTTCAATGGACCATCATAGGTTACATCCATATCCGAAATTATACAAAAACTTTACTACTTGTTGACTTCCCAAAAATGGGTGACAGGCGTCTCTTGTGACTGGGCATACTCAACATATTTCATAATTAGCATTCAGTAATTCCTAGTGAGAAAATCACAGTTGACACTACCGTCTCCATTCTTACACATGCACTCATAAATGATCACTGACCTCCAATGAGAAGCAATCATATACTCATCAATAATCACATATATACATGACACTGAAGGCCAAGAACTATGGTGACGGTAGAAGGATGATCACATCAGCCTGGCTTCCTACAAAATGGTATGTCATAGCATCAGCAATACCAAAACCTAAAACAGTGGGCTAGTTTAATACCTCCCTGTACATTATGAAAGTGTAAAAAATTAAAACCAGTACTTCTTCAGGTATATTACTGCTGATGAAAATACAAAATGGGTGGTGGTGATTACACTGGTGATGGTGCTACTGCCGGTGCCAAGGTAACAGCAATTTTGTATTGCTGATAAAGAGAAAAAGAAGGAAAGCAAAGATTGCCATACTGTAGCAAGGACTAAACTTGCTGTGTCACTGTTAGCAGTCTTCAACACACTGCGAACCTCTGTCGTCAGCAATAATTAATATTCAAAGAGGCTTACCAGGTGCTCTCTTTTTCCCCAACAATAATTAAAGCTCACAGCTTCAAAGTATATACAAGTCATCACATGTGCAGCAGACTGCATCAACACCAGTGTGAAGGAAGGAAGTATAATTCCTAAACTTTGCTTATTGTTTGCCTTGTACTTACTTGTCTGTGGACCAGGTCACTATGTCTAAGAGCTCATCAACAAGACTTCAAACTGTTCACCTACAAAACTGGACAGAATAAAATGGCTTCAGCATGAAAACAGGATGCAATCATATTCATATGCTATTCCTCCCTGACTGCTGGTTTCCCATACATTGTTTCTCTAAAGTTTAACACAGAAGACTGTTTCCTCATAACCTTAAAATGTGAGCAAAAATATGACCATCTGTAGGCAAGTCCAATTAGCTGAAGTGACCACAAGGAAAAAAATATGAGGAGAACCTCATGGAAATATCAGTTGTGACTACAAAACAATGTAAAGAATCACTGTAAGAGATAAAGAAAGAAGAAAAATGAGAGGACTTCAGTTTCTTTAGAAGAAAAAGTGAAGGGATGGGCAAAAATAGCCTTAAAACAAGATTATGTAATGGAATTTGTGATACCATGAACAAACTAATAATAATATTAATAATAACAATAATAAATAATAATCAATAATAATAATAATAATAATAATTCATGATGATGATAATGACAATGATGATGATAACAATAATAAAAATATTAATAATAATAATCATAATAATATCAAAATAAATAAATACCAGTAATGATAAAAATCTTCAGAGTAAAGATATAAGGAGAATCAAGAGACAATTCTTTTTGAAGTACTATATGAGGCATATTACATCATGTTCTGATGAATAACTACAGGCATGATAAAAATATTATTGGAAGTTTCTGTCCTTCCAAATGAAACTGATATACTTTAGAAAGGTACTTTGGACTTTGCTATGAAGACCACCCAGCAACAAGTCCCTCCTAACAAAAGCCCTGGGGGGGGACGAGATCATGATGTAGCAATAGTTTGGCGATGAATGTTTTGCAAAGAATGTGAAAGACAAGTGTCATCCCATACTTGCCTTCAAGGTTCTATTTTCACTTACCATTCTTGTACAACTTTCATGCCAGTACAGGTAACCAATCACTTCCAAAAAAACCATAAAGTTTTGAGGGTGATGCTTTCTCTTGAGCTGTGCTAAACCTCTGGACCCCAAAAATGCATGACAGGAAGATGAGCATGATTACTGGTATCAACCTTGTCAGAGGTCTACCTTCAGTCAGCATTTGGTCTACCTTCAGTCAGCATTTAACTGTTCACCAAATCTTTTGCCTACCCACCAACTAATGCATGGCTTTTCAAACAAAAATTCATTTCTCCTTTCCTTTAATTTTCTTCCTTTAGGATTATGGGCAAGAGAGAGAGTTTAGGTTCATAATCACCATTATAAATATTTGTATACTTCTCAAAACACTTGCCAATCATGACAGAATGGGTGATATCAGTTCATGGTAAGCATGATGCCATCCCAGGTATAACAGGGCACCTGATACACTTATCCTCTTTAAAGGAATATGCGTCGCCTGTGATTCAACCATTTCTCTTGCTTGCCTATTTGGCACTTGGAAATTTCCTTTTGTTAAAATTCTCCCATCTCTTTTCATGTGTCAAAGCTCTTAACACATTTTTTCTTTACCTTGAAACAAGAAATTTCTCCTCTGCTTTAACTTTTATGCTTCTGAGTCATCTTCTATCACCACTGAGAATCATCTCTGCTTTTTGGCCATCAAGCAAATAAATCTTCCATATTAAGGTATCTAAGAAAACAATATTAAAATTAAATAGCTATGCCACTGGATTCCAGTTTGGTACCAACACAGGAACAAAAACATGCCCCTTTTGCACTGGTCAGGACTTGCTTCCACCAAACTACTTCTAAACTAGTGTCGTCCCAGAGTATGTAAACATCAGTATCTCCCAAAGGCGACTAAATACACAGAGGAAAAATGAACTGGTCATTTGGCGAATAAAGAATGTTTTATCGAAGCACAATAGTCCAGTCACTTTTTGGTTGATGGAGTGAACGAGCAGCTGAACTCGTCTTACTTGTTAAGTAATCATCACAGAACAAATGTGACTCAATCAGTCATTTTGAGCTTTAATGTGACACTTCAATGAGCCTCCTTATCGTTATCATAAATAAGGAAAATGAAACTTACAGGGCACATAAAAGCATGAAATGACTGCTCTCATCACAATTACAGGCTAGGCCTTAAAAAGGTCCCAGGGAATAGGGGGGCTTCAATCCACTCATACTAAGCAGTTCATTGGAGTAAACTCCAAATTGCCCTTACCACCACCACCACCTCAGCCTTCTTCCAGTCTAATCTGGCCACAAAAATGCTCCTCTTTGTCAGTGAGGATATATAAATTTTTTTTCTAGCAGCTATTACCTTCTAGTGAAGTTTAGAAGAGAGTATATTTTTATTGCACATTCTCCTTTCTACATTAAGCTCTTTGTCTATTATGATCAAGGTGATTAAAATAATTTCTCTGTAAATCCCTGCCACACATATGCAAAAGAGGTTGTCTGAAATTATGGCTTTGGCAAACCATCCAGCACTTCAAAGATGTGCACAGCAAAATATAAAAGCACAGGCCTCTGGCCAAGTTTTATACCTTTTCAATTACCCATGGTAAAATCATATAAAAGGCTCATCTCAGCACAGGCATAACAGTACATAAATGTGCCAGATGGGATCACAATGGATTTTCACACAACATAAAGATGCAAGCACGAGGCTGGATTCCACATCTGAGAGGTGAGTACTAGATTCAGCTGGAGATGCAGTGCTTCCGGTGGTGATGAGGTAATGGTGAAGTGATTAATGCTTCTGGGGGTTGGTTGGGTGCCCCCCTATTGGTGGCGGTGCCTGAGGGTTGAGAATACTCTCATTGGACTGCGACTGTGATGCCGGCAGCAGCACCGCAATGGCCTCTCTCTCCGGTGAACACTGCACCACTGCCAGTCACTTGCCACGTCCAGCCTTCTTCTTCTTTCTTTTGAAGAAGCAACAACATCTGCAAAAAATAAAAGAAAGTCTAAAGTTTTGCATGAATCACTCATAAACATAAATAACAAGTATTCTAGATATGTATTTCATCTTTTCCATACCTTAAAGTGATATCAGATATGCAGAACCTTCTCTAAATATATGAAATCATATTCTACTTTTATATTTTGATGCTTCAATTCAAGAGCAACATTCAAATGACCTGCTAACAATATTCTAGATCCAAGCTTAAACAACACACATGGGAAGATTGTAACGTTAATATGCCTGCCCTAAGCATGGAGTAACAACAACCACACCCTAACTTTCAGACAGCTGGGTCTCACAGAAACATAACATATCAACATATGTACTGGTCAGGTGGGTAGAAAATATCAAGGAAGACCTTATGTTATGGAAAAGGTCCAAATGTCAACAACCTTTGCAAGGGGAAATATATCAATAATTTCTATCCATAATAATATTCAGATAAACTTCAAATACTAAAGGGAGGTTGACAGCTTATTTTAAGCTGAGACTAAATGCCAGTTGTCATTTCAAGTCAGTATGTCAATGCATGTGATATTATGTTGACTGTGAAAAGTCAATTTCAAGAAGAAAACTCACCAAGATAAAGCAGTGCCATAACCAAATGACATACTCAACTATCACTTTTTATATATACAATCATTTTGACAATTATCATCAGATGGTATAAACCAATCAAGTAAATCCTAAATATTTAAATTTCACTTTCACTAAAGTCAGAAATCTCCAACTGGGATAAACTATCTGTTGTAACCTGAACAGAGGCTTTGATTGTTGAACATGCATGAAACCTATATCAATGCCCCAAGAGGCAATAAAAATTATACTTTAATTAAGGTAAATCTACTTTTCCTAATAGCTATCGAAGCAGATGACGTCAAAATTAGCAGCCAAACTGTTAACTAGCTGTTGAGGAAGCTGTGCAACATACAGCAAATGCTGACAGAGAAAACTACCAATTTTATAAGGTTATGTTTTCATCTAAACATTGAGATGAGTTGATTTCACACTACCATTATCAAGAGATTCCAGATTATGATTATGAATCAGACTGCATAATGTTGTAAGTAATAATAGACCTGGACAAGTCAATAAATGGGGTGTGAAATGTATCCCAGGTGAGTCTTGCTTAGCAGCATTTGCAGAAGAGGAAATACTAGCAAAAAAATGCTGGTCTTTGATTAGCTAGAACCAGGAGGGATGGATGTTCAAGTGGTTCATTCCTATTCTGGAGAATCTGTTGATATAATTAGCCCATCACTACAGAGAATGATGATCTAAGGTTATCTATCATTTCACCTCACTGCCAAGCAGTGTGTAGTGTTTCCTAAAATATGAAAGGAGCAAGAAAAAATATTCGTTGAATACAAAAGGAATGCTCTTTCTTGAGTAATAATATTTAGAACAAAGAGGTAAAAGGAATTATTGGTCTTACTTGGTTTCATCAGAAGTGTCTCCTTCTTGATGGACAGTGATAGGTGTATTGGAATGGCCAGCTAAGTGGTCATCTGGACCAAGCTCTCCATTGGTAGAACTCACAACCTGCAGCAACCATGAAAACAAATTCAAAATTAGGATGATTACTGTAGAATACTATACTAAAAAAGTTAAATGAAATACAGAAACTACTATATTTTTTTTATACAATATTTTTCAATCCTGTTACAGAAGCAAAACTAAAAATCAGAGATGAGTGCAAGCACAAGATGATTCATCTACGCATGCCTAAGCAGCAAAACCTTAATTTAAGAGTAAAATGCAGAATTTAATCCTTAGTGTCAGATTATGGGAAGAGAGTGCACATACTTTAAGAGAGTCACATTTCCCTCTAAGCAGGATGGCAAAGACGGTCAGTCAAGCCAGTACAAAAAAATGTGGATGACAATTACCTTATCATGACACACAAAAGTGAGTTCTGTGCTTGGTACCCATTTGTGTGTGGAGATCTTCAAAATGTGTACAAAACATATGAAACAGTACTGTCAGCCACCTACAACTTTGATTATTTTACCCCTCAAGACAATTATGAACACTGTATATACTTTCTAGAAGACATCTGTATTCTGAAATCATACACCTGCATTATGGCATTGCATCTGATGAGCAAGTATTGCTGTGGTGCCTTAGGCACCTGTGAAATATGCCATAAAGACAACCCTCCTGCAATTTAGCCTCTTTTACTTTTATTACAAGCATAGGTTCCCACTTATCATTGTAGAAATACTGTCTTGGATTTATCATGCACCACAGTTCCTTGAGAAGGCAAGGATGAGTCACATTTGCTGAGCAACAGTTGCTATCGAAGCTCTCCCACTTGCAACAAAAGACTTTTTACTCCTAATAATAATCATTCCCCTTGATTTCCAATATCAAATACTTCAAGGGGTAACCAGGTCAAACTAAACACCTACAAGGAGATGAGGTCACTAAATATCTAAGCTTCAAGGTGTATGGATAAGCAGTAAGTTTAAAGTGGCTAAAGTAATTCATTTAAGAGAGCTTATAATGATATGTTCTCCACAGCAACATACCTATTCAGGCTGTGTTATCAAGGAATAAATTTTTCCAATATTATGACCTTATGTCCCTATAAGTTGCCAACAATGTCAAAAATCATAACTGGTATTGTAGAAAATTCCAAAATCATTGCTAGTACTCTTTTTCATTTTGCAATGATATACTGTAATATACTCTTACATATAAAATAATATGAGTTCTCAGGGGACAAATAATATAAGTTAACCCTAAAGAGATTGATGTATATCTGAAATTTCATGGGGGAAAAACTTCAATAACTATGGCTCGTTTAAAAAGCAGTTAATTGAGCAAACATTTTGGCAAATTTTGAATAGGACTTCTGAATTTCAAAGAGGAATCTCAGCTATGACAATCCTTACACAAAAAATGGAAGGGAATGAGATCAACTTACGAGACCACAAAACATCACTGAATAGCTGGATACAGGGGGTACAAACTAAAGTAAACAAGCATTGAGATATATTCTATAGAGGGTACTATACATTTTGTGGCACACACTATGTACATAACCATACACACACACTCACAGGGATACCACCAAAGCCTCGACTAACTAAAGCACAGCTTTCTGAAGACATCCAAAAGATAGAGTAATAGAAAGAAAGAAAACGTGTGTGTGTGTGTGTGTGTGTGTGCATGCGCACATGCCTACCTATGACATGATCTAGACGCAATGGCAGGGCTAGCACAAACTACTCGCCATCTCGCTCAATGTTTAAGACTACTCTTCTAAACTGCCACTTGCATTACTTAATGATCAGTTATTGGTTCATCTGGGACTGATTTTAGCCATATATGCCAAGTTTTCTATCAAATCTGTCTGAAGCTGTTCCATGCATTTTCTTCTTTCTCCTGACAGTACACTGAATTATTGTTCTGGCTTCCTGGCTGTGCTTTCATATATTTCTGTCTGGTTCATTTTTGGTACATTCTACAGTATTCTGGAAGACTTAACAACTCTGTATCTTTCCAGCAGAAAGGCTTTCTGGTTTAACACATTTTCATTTATAACTTTAATCTGTCACCATGCATAGATTATCATATATCTTTCTCTTCTTTTTAGGTTATATAGTTGAAGTTTTTTCAGCCTTTCATGGCAGTCCATTTTGTTCCATCCCACTGATTTTCCTTGTGAAGTGCTCCTAAATTCTCTCTAATATGCTGATTTCTAACTGTTTATTTGGCGATCATATAACACATCAAGAAAACATACACTGAAAGAAACATGGTATGAAGATACACAACCATCATCCTGTACCTTGTTAGATACCAAGGGATATGAGTATGAGGGTTTCCCAGTTCTTTTAAGGTATTATGCAATATATCAGATTCAGGACACTTTTGGTGACATTTATCAACCAAAAACACAAACAGATACTTTTGGTGACAAGATGTCTCCAGCAGGCGAGCCATCAATAAGTGTGTAAGAGTACTGGAGTTGGGAATAATTTTTGTGAGTCCTTTTAGTGATCTACAAAGTGGACTTGTGAAATAAAAATTAATAATAACAAATGGCTACCATACAGTAACAAGCTTAGACACATGAATAATCTTACTCATGTAGTACTTCTGTGACCTATACTATAAACACATTCTAGTCTTTATCAAAAATGTGTTTATGTGAAAAAAATTCACGACATTATAAAAGTGATTTCCATTCTTATAGTGATTACAATCCTAAAATCTGATTTGTATTAAATATGTGAGTATATTGCTGCATTTCAACAATACTTTAAACATCCAGTAACTGCATCTCTCGCATCTGACCAGTAGCATCAGGAACAAAAAAAATGACAGCGTCATTTCCAATCATCCACTCTCTAGCTGTCGTAAATGTTAAAACCAGTCCTTATTATTCATCTACAGACTATTCCATGGTTATTGAGATCACTTTGAATGCCATGGTTCAGCCCACTGAATGTATGTCGTTCTGCCCCTATTTACAATATCAATCCATTTCATGCTATCTCTTACATACCTCTCATCCACACCCTCATGCATTAGGAAGGGAGTATTAGTAAAAAATACAAAAGTGATTCACTTCCAATCATCTACTCTCTCACTGTCATGTACAATGTACTGAAATCAGCAACTACCATCCACTGCCATGCCAACAGACTATTCTATCATTTCCCTTGACTGCTTCATATGGCTTGGTTCAGCCCACTGACAACATGTCACCCCCATATACCAAATTAATCCAATTCATGCTATCCTATGCATGTCCCTGGTCTTCCTGAAAGTTCAGGCCCCTGTAACCCCCAAATCTTCCTTCACTTTTATATTTCCAACTTTTACAAACTGGTAGAAGTGATCTTGATAGAATTTAACCACTCTAAATTTGAGTATACAGTAATGGAATGATCAACAATACATTGATAAAACCATACTAAGGAACAACAGGGAAAGTGTTGGAATTTTAGTGAAGCAACTGACAAAGACATACATCTTCATAAATGAACACTAGAATTCAAAGAACATTCTGAGAAGATGGCGCAATCAAACCAAGGACTGGGTAACATGATATAAAGAACTTTCATTACATGAAACAGAAATCTACTGATGAAAATGTTTAATGCCTACATGGGAACCAAAACTGAATGTTGTAAGGTCACCAACTAAATTTTCAGAAATAAACAGATTCAGAAGAATTCCACTTCAAAAGCAATGTTAAGAGGATGGAACATATGAACTATCATAAAAGGGTGAAAGAACTCAAATTTTACTGCCTAAAAAGAAAAAGAGAAAACTAGTAGTTGGTTGGTAGCTAACAATAAGGGAGCTATATTACCAGTACTACCCGCTTGGGTATCAGGAGAGTTGGTGACATCTGCTTAGTGAGCCAGCACTTTAGTGATTAAGTTGCATTCTTCTGACCCAGGTAGCTGTCTTTTCTTTCTGCTTTACTAACATATGAACTACTGGCATTCTGTCCACAAAAATACAGTCTCTCCTTGTCATGCGTAACACTTGACAACACGTAACTCATGCAGCTCATTCTTTGTAACTCAGGTTTTCCTGCAGTGGGCACTATGCACTAGCCCTGCCTCTTGGCAAACTGGTAGGAGTAGTAGATGTAAGTAGTAGGCAGGGAACATTTAGGCAGGAGCATTACGTAGAAACATTAGGTAGAAATAGTAGGTAGGAGCATTAGATAGAAGCAGTCATTAGGAACATTAGGTAGCAGCCTCTGCAAACACCACACTAGACTTGCCCTCTGGCAGTGGCCGGTAAGGGTGAGGCACTAAAGGCTAAGAGTTCTTTAGTTGTGGGGACTCTGTTGCCATGGCCATCCCTTTGAAAGAGTTCCAACGGAAATGGGCATCAGAGATACAGATAGATACATGATGATCTGAGCATGGTAACAGACTGAAGGGATGAAGGAAAATAGTATGAACTTAAAATCATGCTAACAAGAAAAAATGGATTATTTAACATAACGCAGTAAGAATACCAAAGAATATACAAAAATGTATTTTTTCACCATTTCCTGTGTAGCAAGTTAATGCCAGGAGCAGACAAAGAAGAGCCTCATCTGCTCATATCCACTCTCTAGTTGCCATGCACAGTGCATCGAAACCAGATACCCCTATCCACAGCCAAGCCCCAAAGACATTTCTAAGGTCCCTCTTAACATCTGTACTTGCCTTAGTTCAGCCGTATTGTAACATCATGTTCCATCCAGTATGCCACACTGCTTAAATGTGCCTTAACCCTTCCATGTCTCCTACCCTCCTCCACATTCAGACCCCATAAACCAAAAGCAACTCATTTCATCCTTCTATCACCTTCTTGGTTTCTCCCACATAATACTGCTGGTACTACTATTCCTTTAAACATACCCATTTTTGCCTTCTGAAATAACATTCTCTTTTCCACACATTCTTCATCACTCCCAGAGCCTTCACCCCCTCCCCCAGCCTATGACTCACTTCCACTTTCATGGTTCCATTTTCTGCCAAGTTCACTCCCATATATCTGAAACATTTCACTTCCACCAATTTTTCTCCATTCAAACTTAAATCCCAACTAACCTGTCCCTCAAACCTGCTGAACCAAATAACCTTGCTTTCATTCACATTTTCTCTCATCTTTCTCCTTTCACACACTCTTCCAAACTCAGTCACCAACTTCTGCACTTTCTCACTCGAATCAGCCACCAGTGCTGTATCATAGACGAACAACAACTGACTCACTTCTCAGGCCCTCCATCCCCCAAAAACTGCACGCTGGCCCCTCTCTCCAAAACTCTCACATTTACCTCCCTTACCACCCCATCCATAAACAAAATGAACAACCATACTGACATCACACACCCCTGTTACAGACCAACCTTCACTTGGAGCCATTCACTTTCCTCTCTTCCTACTCGTACAAAAGCCTTCCACCCTTGATAAAAGCTTCTCACTTCTTTTAACATATTTTCTCCCATAAAGTATATTCATAAGACTATCCACAAAGCATCAACCCTATCATATGCCTTCTCCAGATCCATAAATGCCACATATTCTTTAAAGCAAACACCTGATCCACACATCCTCTGCCACTTCATAAACCACACTGCTCCTTCCCAGTCTGATGCTCTGTACTTGCCTTCAAACTCTCTATCAATACCGTCCTATACGACTTCCCAGGTATATTCAACAAACTTATGCTTCTGTAGATATAGCGCTCACCTTTATTTCCTTATACAATGGCACTATACATGCATTTCGCCTATCCTCAGGCACCTCACTATGATCCACACATAAAACTGAAAATCCTTACCAACTAGTCAACAACACAGTCATACCTTTTCTTAATAAACTGAATTGCATGGGTATGTGTGCAGAGAGTGCAGGGCAATCGAGTAGTAAGTGCTCCATATCTTCTTTATGGTACTTGTATTGTAAGCAAGAAGGATCTTGGGATATGCTGAATGGTGTTTTTAGTGTTCAGTGATGGATGACATCCAGAGTGTTAGTGGGAGAATGTGACTTACACTTGTCTGAGGAGCATGGCTTTTGATCCTCCACCACTCCTGATGCTACATTGTTCCTCCCTTATCTGAAGTACTGTGCATGCCATCACCACTCTCCCATACAACTTACCAGGAACACTCAACAAACTTACACCTCAATAATTGTAACACTCCCTTTTGTCACCATTGCCTTTATTTACAAAATGGCACTACACAGGCATTTTGCCAATCCTCAAGCACTTCAATATGAGCCCAATATATAATAAAAATCTTAACTAAAAAATGCACAACACAGTTACTCCCCTTTCTTCTGAAATTCAAATGTAATCCCATCAACTCCAGCCACTTTGCCACACTTCATATTCCACAAGGCTTTCATCACCTAATCTCTCTCCACCAAACCACTTGTCATGACTCACTTTGCATACCTGCAGGTCCAAAACATCCCACATATGTCACACTAAAATCAAATACAGTCAACAGTTCCATCTCATTTCTACTAGTTACCACTTCCCCATCTGACCTCTTCATCACTGTTCCCATTTGTTCTCATTTTTCTCACACTATCTATCTCCTCGCAAAAAAGCTGTCTTATTCTCCCTCAAGTCTGCTGATACTCGCTTACCCCATCTCTTATTTGCCCTTGTTTTCAGCCCCTGCAACTTCTGCTTGACCTCATGCTGCATTCTCCTGTACATTCTAATCACTTGCTGTGCTTCCCTGCAAATAGTGCTTGCTTTTCTGAGGTGATAAACATAGGTTTGACTCTCATTAACATATCAGAAAAGCTGTGATAGTAGGAAAATACAAAACTTCTATGAGAAAGACATGCATGGCAGCAAATCAACAACAGTAAGCTTTAGAGGAATCATAAGCAGCATGCAACATATCTTAATTCCACTCACAAATATTTGAGAAACTGTGCCACTTGGTAGAACATGAGTATGTATTCCATGATCAAGGTTAAAATTTACTCTCAGCATGTCATAAACCCAACTGCCTTTACATAAATATCATCCTGCAAAGTTTTAATTTCTCAAGCTGCTTGGTACAAAGATCAGCTATGTAAAGAATTTCCTGAAATAGCAAAAGAAGTCACTTTGTCCTCCACACCCTTCTACCTTTGTGAATAAATATAAGTCATTTTCATCAGCTCAAAACAGCCTCAGCTACAACTCTTGACTGTTCTCAATCAATCTAATCCTTATCTAATCACAATTACCCTAGGGCTAATTTCTATGAAAGATTCTGGGTGTTATCCAGGTCTATTAAGTAAAGGATCATGCATGCCAAGGCTATGCTACTTCCAGGGGCAGGAAAAGAAAACTCCTCTGGAATGAGGTCTTTGACAAGGCTGCACTCCCAATTATACAGTCTTGCAAAAGGTTACTTCTCCCTTGTGGTGTAACACCATCTAATCCTTGTCAACACATTGATACCTTCCATTACAAACTACTGAAATATTTAAGAAAATATCATTCTTGGAGTCACTAGTAACTTTGTCTTCAACGTATCATACTCTAAATTTAACTTTTTTGGTAATTTACCTTTTTTTCAGTTAATTCACTATCAAGATTCTGCTGCACTGTTAAGACAAATTCTGTTTCTTTTCTGTAGATGTAGACTGGATGTTCATGTACCAGACCAGGAAATTTGCTAGAATAGTCCAA
Organism: Panulirus argus; assembly: GCA_038088735.1. Lineage (NCBI taxonomy): Eukaryota > Metazoa > Arthropoda > Malacostraca > Decapoda > Palinuridae > Panulirus > Panulirus argus. Next base: position 317,281 of record JAYMFT010000055.1, on the reverse strand, counting down.
CCATGACAAAATAATGTCTTTTTGGCTTACTGCTCAAGTGTGAAGGTGATGTGCTCAGACTGAGCTCATTCAATCTCTCTCTCTTTTAAATTCTTTGAAACTTTATCATCCAAATCTAAATAATGGTTAGTTACAGCTAAGACGAGAGAAGCAATAGTAGGGGGGTACAAATATTGTGAATTATATCACAACACAACTGAGCCAAAATTGCTAATAACACATTAAAAACAACTGTACAAACAGAGATACACTGGCTACAGCCATAAGACACAAGAGTTTGGGATGAACTGAAATATTTGGACAGATGTGCCATTTGCATGATGACAAGTCCAGTGTCTAGCAAAACAAATTATCTGTAAATCTTTTGAAGAAATGTTCACTCTTTGTATCATCAATCTGTTCAAAAACTTAAAAGTAATGCTCATGTCATCCCTCACTCTTCTCTCTTCTGAGGTGGACAAAGTTAAGGCCTTTAACCTTTCCTTGTAATTCATTTTTCTTAATTCTGGCATCTTCTTGTAATATCTATAATCTCTCTGTGCTTCTTTAGGTGCAGTGACCAAACCTGAGAAGCACATTCTAATTTTGGCCTTATGTATGATGATGAAAGCTTGCTGAATATTTACTTGTCCATGAACCTTAATGCAATTCTAATATTTACCAGCACACAGTTGGTCTCCGTAAATATTCTCATATGACATTTTTCTCTGGTGATAGGTTAAGGGCAATGTCAACTCCTAAATCATTCTCATGCGCATATTTCAGCTAGATGATAATCATATTGAGGCCTTCTTTTGCTGTGACCCTGCCTTGTTACTTTACATTTACTTGGGTTGAACTTCATCGACTATGTATCACACCAACTCTGGTGGCTGTCAAGGTCCCACTTCATCTACCAAGTATCACATCAAAGGAAGTCTGTCAATTTCTCTTTGTAACGATGTAATTCTCCATGTTTTTCACTTTCTTATGACCTTTACATCATCTGAAAACACAAACAGGTAGGGGTTCATACCTTCTGGCAAGTCATTCACATTGCATAGGTTCTTCTGGAGTGAGATACAAGGAACAAAAAGTAAATTACAATTTCAAATCTACTTTTAACGCCAGCTCCTTTTTCCCTATTACCATGTAGAGCATTGGACTTGAAAGACCTATAGTCACATCCAGGGGTTAAGATCTCATTTTCCTGCTTGGTCTCTTGCTGATAAATGATTCTGAGGGAGGTTTCGTTTCACGAAACTTTACAACTTTCAAAAGGGACCGTATTTCTTTAGTTCCACTGTACAATATCATCTATTATGAATCAATTTTCATAAAGCTAATAAGAACTCCTTATTCTAAGGATTTCCTAAATCTTTTGCATTCCCCATCTGATGACTTCACTGGTCTTAGGTCATGCCTAGGCAACTTGACCCTCTTGCTCTATGCTGCAATGTTGGTTCACTTTCCCTTTTCTATAGGTATTACTTTGGCTTTTGCTCTCGAGAGCTGGCTGCTTGTGTGCCCCCACCACTAGTTAGACCACAGAATACTCGCCAAGCTTCTGCATCACATGATTATTGTGTGGCCATTGGCAACTCAAGGGTGTACCATTTTGATAATTGCTTTTTTCCCTACACGTTGAAGCTTTGGAACTCTCTACCTTCTCATGTCTTTCCCAATAACTATGACCTGTTTTATTTCAAGAGACAGGTTTTTCACTGTCTCAAAAATTTTTAATTAATTTCCCTGTATGTTTTCCCCCTTTCTCAGTTCTCTCTATGTTCCAATTAGGGCCCGGCCTTGATGTGGACTTTTGTCCGCGACTGGAACCTTCAACATAAAATACATATATACATATGTATTTATTTATTTATTTATTTATTTATTTATTTATTTATTTATGATACTTGATTGCTGTTTCCTGCATTAGTGGGGTAGTGCTAGGAACCCAACAACTCATATACACACATATATACATACGTGCACATGCATGTATATATACATATACATATATATATATTTTTTTCATACATATTCGCCTTTTCCCGCATAAGCGAGGTAGCGTTAAGAACAGAGAACTGAGCCTTAGAGGGAAAGTCCTCACTTGGCCCCTTCTCTGTTCCTTTTTTGGAAAAGCAGAAACTGGAGGAGAGAATTTCCAGCCCCCACTCCCTCCCATTTTAGTCGCCTTTTACGACACGCAGGGAATATGTGGGAAGTATTCTTTCTCTCATATCCCCAGGCATACTCGCTCCTCTCTCTAACACTCTTGCATTTACCTCCCTAACCACCCCATCCATAAACAAATTAAACAACCATGGGGACATCAC
>JAYMFT010000055.1:298648-314866 GCA_038088735.1 Panulirus argus | reverse complement strand
GAACTCTCTACCTTCTCATGTCTTTCCCAATAACTATGACCTGACTCATTTCAAGAGACATGTTTTTCACTTTCTCAGAAATTTGTAAATACTTTCCCTGTCTGTTTTCCCCAATTTCTCAACTCTCTCTATATTTCAATTAGGGACTTTTGTCCATGACTGGAGCCCCCCCCCCAAAAAAAAAAGGAGAGAGAGAGAGAGAGAGAGAGAGAGAGAGAGGTGGGGGGGGGCATGCCAGATCACTGGGATTCATCAACTATGTCATCATCTAAGGACTCACTACATGAATTCATAAACAGCTGGTTTTGAGTTGGATTTTTAATGCTTCCTTGATTTCTGGCTCTTGAAAGTGTCTGATGAGAGTTTCTTCAGGCATGTCAAGAAAGGATTCTCCACAGAAGAGGCATCTAATGGGTGCCTACAAGAAAAAGCATCCAATTGATGCCCCATCCCACAGGAAGCATCAGAACAATACCCCTGAGAGGGCATCATAAGAAGTACTTATCTGGCACCACTGTGAGAGCAAGGTTTAGAAGTATAAAAATATGAAAAGATTCCTTGATAAAGATATATGGTAGAATTGTGACTGGAAGGGTGGTGGCATGCAGAGGATCAGACTAGGTATGAACAGTGTGGGTTCAAGGGTGGTAGAGGATGTGTGGATCAGGTGTTTGTTCTGAAGAATACATGAATGGAGTTGTACGTGGGATTTATAGATCCGGAAAAAAGAAAAAATGTATGATAGGGACAATGGTATGGAAGGAGAGCTACTAGAAACAGTGAGGAGTTTCCATCAAGAGTGTAAATACAAAGGAAAGGGTAAGTGGTTTGTGATGAAAGTGGGTCTTCAGCAAGGGTGTTTTACATCACCATGCCTGCTTAATCTGTTTATAGCTGCAGTGAAGAGGAAGGTAAATGCAAAGGTCTTGGAGAGACAGGCAGTTCTGCTGTATGTTGTGGGTGGGATGAGGCACTCTGGAGATGTGTTAGTTGCTGTTTGCTGATACCAAGGCTCTGGTGGCAGACTTTAGGAAGAAACTGCTGAGGCTGGAGTCTGAGTTTGGAACAATGTGTGAGAAAAAGTTCATGGTTATTGATAATAAAAGTAAGGTTATTTAGTTTAACAAAGGAAAAACACACGTTGACTGGAGTGTGACTCTGGATGGAAAGAATGTGGAAGTAGGAGTGGACATGACAGTAGATGGACACATAGAGTGGATGATGGGGCTAAGGTCCAAGGTGTATTAAGGAGTGTGTGGAAAGAAAGATCACTGTTTGTTAGGACAAGGAGGGGTATAATTGATGGAATGGTTTTAATAGCACATTAGGCAGGAGCCTCTGCAAACACTGCACAAGAGTTGCCCTATGCCAGTGGCCTGTCAAGGGTGAGGCACTATAGGCTAAACAAGCTGCAATGGAGTTCTTTAGTTATGGAGACTCTGTTGCTGTGGCCACCCTTCTGAGGGAGTTCCAACTAGAACAAGCATCAGAGATGTGCATAGATAGATGGTTAAATGAGATGCAAGGTGTGGCCCATAGAAAAAAAAGGTATGAAAGAAGTTGGCTGTGTTGGAAATTAAATGCTTGAGGGAATTGTGTGATGTGAGGAGGGTTGATTGAGGCAGAAATCACTGGGAAGGGGAGAGGTGTGATAGTCAGGGGAGTGTGTTTGAGAGAGCTGAAGATGGTGTGGTGAAATGACTTAGACAGGTGGATAGGACAAGTGAGTGGTGGCTCAACAATAGGGTGTTAGTATCAGAAGAGGAGGAACAATGGAGAAGGGGAAGACTGAAACAGAGATGGAAGGATAGAGTGAAAAAGCTTTGAGGAATAAGGGCCTCAGCTTGCAAGAGGGTGTCAGGTGCGTAAGGGGTAAAGTATAATGGAACATCATACTGTAAATGGGCTGTGGGTTTTGGTTGTAGATAGAGGGCTCTGATTTTGATGCATCATACATGACAGCCAGAGACTGCATGTGTCTTTATCTGTTCCTGGTGCTACTTCAATACAAAGGAAACAGTGCAAACGTATGAAAAACATTATCAAGTACTGTATCTGTTCCTGGTGCTACTTCAATACAAAGGAAACAGTGCAAACGTATGAAAAACATTATCAAGTACTGTAAGCGATGAATTACAAAACAAAGTATTGGGGTTCACAACCAACCAATTATCATTATAAGTGATGGGGTATACAGCCAGCTCGACTACAATAAAACCTGTGTTACAAGTTTCACATCTCAAATCTGTGGGGAAGACAAGTCTAGGTTTTGAGGTGCTATCACGAAAAGAATCTTTTTCCCCTTTGCTGTGGTGGTGTATTCCTATGGCATGGGTATCTCCTAATGAAGACCTTATTGTGCTGCCTGGTAAATTTGCACTTCTTGCTCCACTATATGTCTTTAGTTGGAAATAAAAAGCATAAGAACCATGCAAATGGAAACTGGAGAAGTGTGATGACTTTTGATCCAAGCAGGATCATTATCCAGTCATACTGTTACGGTGGAACACTAAAGTTCTAACAAGATTCTTCAACAAATCATTTTGAAAAATATTTTGATAACTAAAAAAGTTCACAATAAAGCCATGCATAATCAAGGTTGGACTATCATAATTTAACATATAATATCTATAAAAAAAAAAAAAAAAAAAAAAAAAAAAAAAAAAAAAATGCATCTTCAGATTGCCTGCTTTATTTGTACTGTGTTATCTTCTTCCACACATTTGTGGCTCAGGCAGCAGGATTATCAAATGCATTACTCAGTATATCTTGAATGGGTTTTGTATCTGTACTTGTGAGACAGATGAGATGCTGCAGTGGGAATGGCACTGGAGCAGAACACTGGAATGCCCTCTCCTTTTAACCACTTATCTATCTATCTATATCTCTGACACCTGTTCCCTCCAGGACTTCCCACCATGGGAGTGGCCATGCAAAAGAGTCTCCACTTATCCCTGTCCTTATATGCCTCTTTCCCTTATACTATCTAAAAATATGTTCATATTGCAGGAATTTATTATGCAATGTGTTTCCTCATTATGCTTACTTCCACAAAGCGAGAAAAGGGTGATGTTTACTTCTAACTCCACACCAGTCATTCTGAGTGCTGTTACACTACTTACAAAATACCACAAAAGCCATGCACATTCGCCTTGCAATGAAGATCATGAATGCAAAACTACAGTCATATATTATTATATGTCTGAAGACACTGCACATATACTGTTCTTCTCCTCTGTCTTTTATTTATAAATGTCATTCACGAATTATGCAATACCAATTGGTATACAATTAATTACTGTACTCGTGTTTTTCTATACACAACTCTAAAAAGTTTTTGTTCAATGCCAAAATCACCAGTTCCCTCATACAAAGCAAAGTTAATGACACAGCTGGTCACAAACAATGAAGCTTTTAAACATCTCTAAAATAAATGAAGATTCATGTGTCACTGAAAAACAGCCCTACTGAATAAAGCTGTACGGCTCTTTCTTTTTTTCCCTAAAATAACTTCCTAGATATTTTTGGTGTTTGTAATTGCTTATTTGTACTATACAGGGAGGGAATTTTATACTCAGGGGGCTCCCACCTCTTCAACATTCTGTACTGTCATACAACTTCTTAAATTCATTTATGCTAGTCTGCTTTAACTATGTCCTCAGTCATATTATTCCATTCATCCACCACTCATAAGATAAAAGTACTTCATTACATCTTTTTTTTAACAAGTTTCTTGCTTAATTTCATATTAAGTCCTAATCTGCTCTAACCATGTCCTCAGCCATATCATTCCATTCATCCATCACTCATTCTATCAAAATACTTCTTTACATCTTTTTAACAAATTTCTTGCTTAATTTCATATCAAGTCCTCTGATTACTCTATCCCTACTTCTCTCAAAGACTGTTCCCTGTTTATGTCCGTGATTTGTTTTAAAAACTTAAAGGTTGTGATCAGATCCCTTAATCTTCTCTCTTCATATCTGAGCAAGTTCAAAGCTGCTAATTCCAATTGCTTAAAATATCTTCCAGCTATAGATAGCTTCCATAAGCCATTATTTAAAACTCTACCTTACAAAACTTGACAGCACTCTTCACATCTGATTTCAAATCTATGGTCCTCCCAATACTGCAGCTCTTTCACTTACTCAATCTCCCATATTGGACAGGTATATTTTCAGGGATGTTTCAATTTGGGGTCTCTCTTGACACTCTTCCCACCCTTTATGTGTACAAAAACAGGCAAGCATAGCTGTAATCCCTCAGACTCTTGGCTAAAAATACTGCTGCTCCTGGCTGATTTGATTTGTGTGATTCATTGTAATTACTATTAGTGTGTTCCCAGAATAATCTTATAATCATGTTGTCCTAAGAGTGTGCAAGTGTAAATACCTACCTGTAATGTATGGGCCCTATTTCTTAAACTTTCTCAACTTTTATACAGCTTTTCAAATTTCTCTTTGCAGTCCATATTCACAAGCTCATAACTCAGTTCATAGTTCATTCCATTTACACTCTATTCTTATCCTGTAAAAACACCTTACACCTTTTCTAAGAAGATTTTTGCAAAGTTATGGTCTCTGGTTGCTCTATCCTTGCATCTTTTGAAGACCTGTTCACAGTCCATGCAATCAAGATGATTTGAAAAAATAAAAGGTCATGATCAAGTCACCACTCACTCTTCCTATCTTCCATGTTGAGCAAACTTAAGGGCCTCTAGTCTTACCCTGTAACTCGGCTCCCACAACTCCAGTACCATCTATGTTGTCTCCCCTGTATTTTCTATTAGTTTTTTTGTGCTTTTAAAGTGAAGGGAACAAACTTAAGAAGCATATTCTAGTTTTGGCCTTAGTTAGGCCCCACAGACCTTTTCATGATTTCCCCAGGATGCTTCATATGCTCTGGTTCCATCCACTGACATCAGGTTAATTCTGTATATCACACTGCTACAATTCACCCTTTAATGTTCAAAATTTTTACCTTCCTGCATATTCAGGCCCCATGCACTCAATATCTCATTCACTCCATCCTTCCATCTTCAATCTGGTCTTCTCTTTGTCCCCTCCAACTCAGACATATATCCTCTTTATAACCACTCCTCAATCATTCTCCCTCTATGTTCAAACCATTTCAGCACACTCTCTTCTCTCTAAACAACCCTATCATTACTTAATCAATCCTCTTCACACCACATACTGTCCTCAGACATTTAATATTCAACACATTCACCCTCTTTCATACATTCATCTACAGCAGCCCATATCTAGCATCCATACAATGCTGTCAGGACTACTACATCTTCAAATATATCTCTTTTTGCCCTCCCTGTCCAAGTATGTTTATTGCTCCCATGATTCTCCAATTATTTCCTGGTATCTAAAACATTCCACTTTTTCCAAGTTTTCTACACTCAAACTCACACCCCACTTAACCTACTCTTTGCACTGCTAATCCTAATAACCATGCTTTCATTCACATTTACTCGCAATTTTCTCCTTTCACACACTCCCAAAATCAGACACCAACTTCTGCGGTTTCTTAACCAAACTTCACAACAGTGCCATCAGCAGCCAACAACAACTGACTCTCTCCCCCTACAACACACTGAATACCTCCTCCTCTCTCAAAGACTCTTGCATTTACCTCTCTGAACTACCTATCCAATATATTAAGCAGCCACAGTGACATCACACATCCCTTCCACAGACCAATCTTCATTCACCTGGAGCCACTAACCCTGATTCTTGCAACTTGTACACAAGTCTTATTCTCTTGGTAAAAACTCCTTATGGCTTCTAATACTTTTCCTTCCACACTCTATACTCATAATTCCTCCCATAAAGCATTTCTATCAACCCTATCATATGCTTTCCCAGATGCATAAATGCCACAACAAATCATTACTGTTTCTGTAAACATTTCTCTCACATTCTTCAAAGCAAAGACCTGATCCACACATCCTCTACTACTCCTAAAACCAAATTGTTCCTCCCAATGCTCTGTGTATGCCACTGCACTCTGAGTCACCACTCTTCCATACAACTTATGAAGCATACTTAACGCACTTATATCTCCATATATCAAACACTCACCTTTGTTCCCCATATCTTATAATTATACACTGGCACTATACAAGCATTTCACCAAGCCTGAGGCACCTCATCAAGACTAATACATACAATGCAATGCCTAACATACCAATTAATAAGACAACCAACTCCTTTCTTAAAAAAGTACAACTAAAATGCCATCCATTCCAGCTACCTTGCCATATTCCATCTTCTCTTTTCACCAAATCACTCTCCGTGACTCTCTCCCTTCACATACATCCTGACCCAAAGACCCTACACCTGCCATCCTATCATCAAACACATTCATCATTCGAAGCACTCACTCCTCCTCTTTACTGTTTTTTGCCACATCCATTTTCTCCTTTCACTGATAATCCCCTTTGTTCTCTCATAATATCAATGTCCTTCCAAACATTTTTTTATTCTCCCTGAAGTTGGCAGATAGTCGCACACACCAAATCTTATTAGCCCTCTTATTCATTCCCTGAACTTTCCTCTTGACCTCCTGCTACTTCTTGCACATCTCTCAATCAATCACACTTCTTCCCTGCAAGTAGAGCTTGTACACCTTTCTTTCCTCTCTGACTCACAACTTAAACTTTTTCATTCCACCTCTCTTTACCCTTTATCATCTGGTCACTTCCCACCTTCTGGATGCCACACACTTCTCTTGCACATACATGCCAGCACTGCTTCCCTAAATACCTTCCATTTCTCATTCACTTCCCTTGATTCCTTTACATTCATTTTCTGACATTCTACACTCTCTTGGTATTTCTCCATATAAGCCTCTCTTCCAAACTCAGTTACTTTTACCATCCTATTCTTACCTATATAATTTCCTCATTTCTGGAAGTCTCTACAAATCTTCATCCCCATCTCCTCCAGGTGATACTCACATAAGCCATTTGCTGGCCCTGTCAGCACTGCACATCTAACTCTCTCTTTTGCAAACCTAACAATGAGTATGCAATCCACTAATGCCTACTCACCACCTTTCTAACTTAATGTGTCTCTCTTTTTAAATCAGGTATTACCAATCATCATTTGTTTTTCAGCACACAATTCCACTAGCTTTTCATCATATCTATGCTCCTTATGGAATCCACCATGCCCCCAAATTAAAACTTCAACTGCCACATTACCCATCACTTATACACAAGTTCTTGCACTAAAACTACTGATATACTCACAAAGCTACTCCAAAGACATTCACCTCTCTTCATTCTTCACATGGCCAAGTGCATAACCAACTACTATTCATCCACTTCTTGTAATCCACTTTCATTTTTACCCACATCAGTCTGGAGCTCACTTCCTTAAACTCTCACATATTCTCATAGCTCTTCCTCCAGCAGAATTGCTACCCCTTCTTTACCTCTCACCCACACAATAAACCCCTGAATTTACCCCTAAGATATTCCCAATCCATTCTCCCCCTTACCCTTGAGCTTTGTTTCACTAAGAGCTAGAACATCCAGGTTCCTTTCCTTAAACATACTATCTCTCCTATTTTCTCTTTTTGGTTACATCTAAACACAATTGGATATCCCAGCCTAAACCTTCAAAGATAATAAGCACTTTTCACTTGGCTCCTTCTTATGTTCTAACTTTTACAAACTGGAATACAAGAAGGAAAGGGTTTCTAGGCCCCTGCTTCCACCCCTCTGTGTCACCTTTTATGATGCTCAGGGGATACATGGGAAGTGTTCCTTCTCCCCTATCCTCATTACTTTGCATTTACTTGGGTTGGATTTCATCAACAATATATCAAACCATCTCGCAGAGTCTGTTAAGGTTCTCTTGTACGCTGATGCAATCCTCATCACTTTTCACCTCCCTCATGACCTTTGCATCATATGCAAAAATTTTCTGATAGGATTCCATACCTTCAGGCAGGTCATTTACATATATCAAGAAGAGTAATGTTCCTGGAACAGAAACTTGTAGCACTCTTCCCATGACACTGACCTATTTCGAGTGGGCTCCTGCTGTGTTTCTTTCTGCTTAGACAGTCCTCTATCTAATGAAAAATTACCCCTCATTCCTGCCTGGAGATCCAATTTCTTAATCAGGCTCCCACACTCTAGTGTCAAATTCTTTCTTGCTGTCCCAACACAAATAATCCAATCAGCCTTCCCTTTTCCCTGAAACCATGGTGTCTCTTACTTATGTAATTTCCACAGTAGAAAGAAATCCATTTGTTTTTTAATTACCTTCTTCAGAACCTTAGAGAAAACACAGCAGTGAAACTGGTTTGTAGTTCAGCATCTGTTTATCCCCAATCCATGTCAATAGTATTGGGGTTATAGTGCTTTTAGTGTGAAAACACTTATGAGCTTGTTATCTAGTTCCCCAAACTTCTATGCATCATTCCCTGCAATTCTTCCAGCAGAATCCCTTAACATGGTTATCTGTTCTTCAACTGACAACTGTGTTCTAATGAATTTATTGAAAAGTTTTGGATTTTCTCCTGCCTTGTCCAAATTATTTTTTGAAGTTTTTGTTCCACCTTTCTTATCCTGGTATACTTTTTATTTTTTTCTCTCTTATACCTTGCAAATGCTGGCTGGCTGGACCTCCACTTATATCTTCACAATTGCACATCTCAAAGCTCCCTTCCTTTTTGACAATTTTCATTTAACTATTCTTTCCTCATTCTTAGCAGTCCCTCTGTATTTGAGGCTGGAGCATCCATGTTCCTACTCCTTCATCATAAATTTCACTGAGCCTTTCACCACAAAGCCCTGGTTCCTGGCTATGGAATTCCATTTCCCAATAATGTTACCAAAGAAACTGTTTAAGTCTCTGTAGGTTTCCATGATTATACCTCCTTGTCATGTCTTGTTTTACCTCTGCTCTTTAAATGACCTTATTTACCACATAGTCAAACTTGAGCATTACATGATCACTTTTTCCACAATAGTCTCCATAACCATGTTAAGTTTGAGTGAAGATGAGATCTAGCAATGACGATGTATCAGTCCCTCTTGTTCTACTATGCTCAATGACATGCTGATATACAAAATTTCCAGTACAGGAAAAACCTGTCTCCATGAATCCCATGAGAATCTAAATTCCTCAAGTCTGTTTCTTGTTCCTCTAGTCTAACCTCTTCATAACTGAAATCTCCTATCATCAGTACTTTAACATTTCTAAGGACTGAATGTTTTAATGCTTCATTCAACATCTTGACTGTTTCTTCTGTGCTTATCTGTTGCTCTTCCTTGAAGGATTCCATAATACCAGCATCAATATGCACTTCTTCCTCATGGTTACTCTTCCCATTACACATTGTCTGACTGCGTCACCCTCCGACATTGCCTGAATCTCTAGGCTGTTATTAAGAGGGCCAATCTCTACATCCTTTGCCTTCTCTTGGTATTCTTGCCATCATATACCCCTCTGGGCAGAACAGGTGAGATCTCTTTACTTAGATTTGTTTCCATAACTCCAACAATATCAAGTGCACTTTCCTTTATTATATGATCCTTGAAATCCAGCTCTTTATTATTAAACATCAATCAATTAACCCTCAAAACATTACATTCAGTTGACATTACAATCTCTCAACACTCCTGCCCTTTATATATTGTTGCTGTGGTAGCTCTTTCCTTCTGCAATGTTTAGTCTCCAATTTTTTGTCTTCTGATAGTATTCTTTTCTATTCTCCCTCTCTTCCTTTATCAAATCTGAAGAATACCCGACTAAACTACACCTAGTCATTAAGTTTCTTAGCTTATCTAAGTACCTCCTGGCTACATGACTCCAACTCATACATAACCTTAACTGGTCGCACCACAAAGCCTTCATTATAACCCCCAATTCTCAAGTATCCAGTAAGTTTATAAGAAGTGTTTCTTCTCTCTTTCTTATCTGGTGTATGATACTCTTGCAAAACAAAATTAATCAACCTCCTCCTGCTTTATCAATCTTTCAAATTCTATGCCACCAACATTTCAGCTAGATCCTTTAAGGTTGAATTGTCAAACTCTGTGTCTCTGACTTTCTCTAAAATCTCCCTTTTAACTAAGACCATGTATGCTCTGTACTTTTCTAAACCTTTCATTAACTTGGCCATAAACTTCCTTGACTGCTCCATCTAAAACAATAAATATTATTCTTTTCATAGCTTAACTTAATTTCAAATTTCCTCTTTGTGTGAGTGTGTGTGTTTTAAATAAAATTTTATAACATCTAAGAGAAATGCAGTACATAATTAACCAGAACAAAGCAATAAATACTAAGGATTACTACTAATCTAGAACAATCAGTTTTAAAAATTAGTTAATATCAATAGTCATATCTTAAATAATGATATTATTGTTACTGCATACATACAAATGTCCTCAAAGCTGCCCGGGAAAAAGCAATGGAAAAGCTAAAGACTTGTAAAATAATCCCTGAGGATAGAGAGGGAAAGGTTTTCTTTCATGCTCTAAGACTACTTTAAGACCTGTTTCTGGAGAGGGTAAGGAAACTTGACACATAACCACCAATTCTGAGCACTGGTTGGAAACAAGGAAAATTTTCCCCAAAACTGAGGAAAAATTTACCTTGTATATACCAAATCCCTTGCTCATAAGAGGTGATCTGGCAGCAAGAAGCAGCAAAGGTAAGGAATTCAGCAGGCCCGTCGCCATAAGTGGGATTACCTGGACGGAGCCGTGGCGGTCTGCAGGGGTGAGGTTGCCGCCTAACATGTTGCTTGCCTGCTTGGGGGTTTCAGGCCAGGCTGCTGTACCCTTGGTGCCGCCCTGTAATATTGGCCCCGTGGCCGTGAGATGCACGCATGCAACAACAGCAACAGAAACAACCACCACCTACCAACCAACCTCACACATCACCTACACTGGATAGCTAAAATCAGTCCTAGTATATCACTATGTTGGATCAGCGACCTAACCCATCATCACAGTCATCTTCATATATAAAACTTCTAAGCAAATCCATCTGCATAACTTGAAATCTGATATGTGTTATGAACTAGCCATCAGCATACAATCAGTAAAACTACCTTCCTTCCTACAGATTCTTCTAGGCATTAAATACTATCTAGCAAGAAGTACAGTACTGCATTTCCTGATGACAATGGGAATATCAAAGAAAAATACAAGTTATACCTACTTAGAAACTACACTCTTCCAAATGACTTATACAAGTGAGGCTACTGGCCTAATCTTTCTTTTAAGAAGCCCTTTTTACATTAATCATTACTAAAAAAAGAAAGCCAATTTTCTTACTATCCAGAAGGCTATTTTGTCACAGAATGAACATTGCCAATAAGTACAAGGTGCACTGATTACAGCAAGCCCAATGGACATACCTAGAGTGACTTGTAGAAGGCTTTAATCAATTTGATATTAAAAGACTACCCAACTCTGTGCATGTGAGTTACCTGCATTAGTTGTAAATCCTCCCCTTCTGATTTCTCCTGGCAATATTAAGAAGAAAAAGGTCCTCAACATTGTTTTTTCTGACCTCTAGTACCTCAAAAAAGGCCATCATATCAAACTAAATTTCATTATGAATTGAAAAAAATGATAAAGGCAGCATTTTTTTTATAGTAAAAACTAATGAATAGGTATATCAAAAATATTCCATCTCTGCATCCCTCAACTGTTATCATGACTTGCAAGAGAGCTATGGATCTGATTCTCTACACAATTAGGACAGCAGCTCTGAGCAACTGATATAATTATTTTTATACTTACATTCTATGCCAAAAATAATAATAATAACAATAATAATATTAATAATAATAATAATAATAATAATAATAATAACAACAACAACAACAATAATAATAATCATAAACCATGTAAAAGAATATCATGCCAATCTGTTTGTTAAGTTATTCCCAGCAGCCACTATCATATTCATCTAACCAAAATAATAGTTCACTTGTGTGGAGAGGACATGCAACTGTGGCTGTGACAATGAATGCATCCACTAGTGACTAGGTTGACAATAGTTTACTTGATATTTTGATACAATAGCTTTAAAAATCCAGTGAAGACATCATGTTCTGACACTACCTCAAGCTTTGGTATGGGCACAAAATGTTATTTCAAAAGACACCTGAATACATTGCATATCAAATTACTTTATCCTTGGGCACAGCAGCTATAACATTTTTTTAGTGTTTAGTAATAAAGTCAGTGTCTAAGTTTATTTACTAATTACTGCCAAATATATAACTTTAAAGGTAGGAAAGTTTGTGATGTAGAGGAGTGAGGAAGATTGCTGCAATGTGAGGTAGCCAATACACTTGGTGTCAGTGTGTGAGTGCAGGGAAGCCACACATGGTGCTGTGTCGTCATTCAAAATCACACAGGCCCCTCACACTCCTCCACAGTCTTTCACAGTGCAAAGAAAGATCATTAATTTTTGACAAGTGTTTGTACAATGCTAATTAAACAAACATTGTATGAGGGAAAAAATTTGCTTAATCAAAGTAATTTCACAAATCTGAAGTGCCCAGGTTATTGCACTGTAGCTCAAACCGTGAGGAGGTAGTGTCGGAACATACATGATGTCTGACCGGGGGTGGCTGTGGGGTGGTGTCTTCTGCCTGCTGCGTTGGTGTCCACGGTAGTAGTATTTGCTGTGGGCCAGTGGGGTTCTGAACCTCCTTGCCATCACCTGGCCCAACAGCAGCCCCCTTCTCAGGCCCCCCACCATTCTTCACTACTCCTGTCAACTGGAGGGATAATGTTAAGCCCTATTCAAACACAGTTTAAACAATGTTACTGAAGACTAAGATAGCAGAGCAACAAATGGCTCTAACTGAAGTATAACCTGCAGCTTCAATCACATGCGTCCCCAGCTGATCTGAAAAAGTAAGATGGAAACAAGATTGATATTTAAGATTACCTTTGTTGCTGTTGGATGCCTCTCTCGATTTTCTCTGCTCGGTGACACTATCACCTCTGTGCCTGTCTGCGTTGACCCAACTGGTGTTGACTGTAAGACCAGGTGTACTCTTAGTGATGAAAGTGAATTTTTTCCCCAGACAAAACGAAATATCTACAATGCAACAAGTCCATTCAATATAAAATCCCTTCATTTTGTTTCTCAGAGCAGTATACAAAATTTCGAAGTCAAACTAAACAATAAATGGAGACTAGAGGGTAAATATGTTAACTAACTAATTCTAACAAAATTAACATGTTTAATACAGAAGAATAATTGAGGTGACATACATTCAAAAAGCATACATAAACAACTTGTATGGATCATTGAAAAACTTTCCAAGTCATTGCAAATCTTAATAACAAACTAAAAAATTGGATTGTATAAGTATAAAACACTACAGGTAATTTCCCTTTGAAATACATACAATTGGATTGTATAAGACTTAAACACTACAGGTATTTCCCTTTGAAATACATACAGAGTAAACTGTAAAAGTTTGTTTATCTACAAAATGCTGTGGGAAAAAAAAAAAAAAAAAGTACAACATACATTTAGAAAATAAAAGACCTTAAACAAGCAAACACTTTATGAATACAAAAATTTCCCTAATATCAACTAATTGTAGCATTCCTTCCCACATAAAAACCTGTAAAACATTTACTGAAATTATTAAATATTGATTAGCTGTTACAAGAAGTTGGTAGTAAAGTAATATGGAGGAGGTTAGGAATCAAAGGTGGCATATCACAGGTTAACTACTTTTCTTAATGAATTACAAAAACAAGTAATTCATACACCAGGCTCTCTCTAGGTGTTCAGGTGCTTCTCTAGATCTAAGTCATTATAGTGCCACAATGCACTATCCAATAAAAAAGGACCATGTAAAGCATAACATTCACCTGACATTCTCAAGACAAGACTGACCAATGACCAATTTGTACTGTACAGGGAGGAAGTTTAACACTCATGGGGCCCCATCTCCTTAAAAGTCTTCATCATACAACATCTTAGAATCCTGTATGCTATCTACATTCACCAAGTCTTCTATCAATTTACTCCTGTCATCCACCACTCTTATAGTATTAATGTACTTCCTCACATCTCTTTGTAAAAAGTTTCTTGCCTAATTTCCTGTAATGTTCTCTAGTTGTTCTATCTCTACACCTCTTGAAGAACTGTTCACTATGTCATCAATCTTGTTCAAAACCTTTAAGGTTGTGATCATGTCACTCCTTGCTCTTCTGTCTTCCAAGGTGGGAAAATATGAAGCCTCTTGCCATTCCCTGTAACTCAGCGCTCGTAATTCTAGTACCATCTATGCTGCTCTCCACTGGGTATTCTCTATTAATGTTTCATGCTTCTTTAGGTGTGATAACCAAGCTCGAGAAGCATATTCTAGTTATGGCTTTAAGTGTGATGTGAACAGCACAGTGAAATTGACAGCGATTCTAATGTTTATTAGCAGGCCTTCATGACGTTTGTATCATCTGCAAAAGCAGGTAAGAGTCGATGTCTTCAGACATATCATTCACACAGATCAAGAAGAGCAGTGATATCGTTCTTCGTTGCTGGTTATCTGGCTGGGCTTTAGGCCTATCAATTGCCAAGGTCATTACAGTTGTCAAGTGACAATCAGTAATTAAAAAATCCTAAACACCTTCAGGTGCTAAAGATTATTCTAAGATAATTAGCACTCACTATGAGTATGATCCTTTGTGTACGTGAAAATGACCCTCAGCGAGCCGACTGATGTTTTCAAAAGAACAAACATAGAGTGATGTTTTATATATCACATTAACTACATTGTGTGTTGCCTTAATGCAATAAGAAAAAACAAGCTCTCGGCATAATGGCTTTCTCTGCAAAAGGGGGAAGGGTAAGCCGATGAGAGAACATTCAAATCAGATTAAAATCCACTTTGAACTTCCTGAATGGTAATGGCATTAGATGGGTACTTGCATGGGACCTGCACCTGCTGACTTAAATTCTTCCAAAAATTGACAAACAGTATACCCATAGTAACCCTTTGGCAATATCAGCGTTGATTAAGAGTCTGGCTTGAACAATGTGATATGATCAAAAATCATTTGCTGGATAGCCCAATCCCATCAAGCAGCTGGGTATTAAATACTTAAAAATAACAGCAAAGTATTCACTGCTTCAAACAACCACTCCAGGCAAGTCAACCAATCCTGGCTGTCAAAGCAAATGTCGCAGCTGGCATCTCATTATTCCCTTCATCTGGCAACAAGTGGCCAGAGGAAAGTAATATCAGGCAATATCAAACATGGTTGGTACAAATGCCCTCCAGACACAATGTTAAGAGTATAAAACATTCCTTCTTTTTTAATCCAAATGAGATTATTTTCTACACATGTACATTAATGGCCAGCAATTCTCTTGCTACTAAAAGGCAACCATATTTAACATCTAATAATCTTACTGATATTAATGGTTCCCAAGATGCACATTTCAGACTTTTCCCAACCGTGTTTTGCCAAAACACATCTACCTAATCCATGAATGAAAATAAAATGTCCTCGGGAGCACAAAATGAGGCAAAAGTTAAAGAGACAGGAGATGGTCATTTATAATGATAAAATTTGATGGTTAATTTCCCATACTTTACAAAATCAGTGCCATGATTCAGTCCACTGATGGCACATTGCCCCCTATATACTGCATCCCACTCATTAAATAATAAGACTATGATATCTTTTAACATTTCTTCATGAACCCCTAAACAGAGTCCCTTAATTTGGGGGGGCTTTGTTATCAAAAGGTTAAAAGAGAATTCTGGATTGCAAAGATACTGCATACATGCACATTCATCACTTGTGAATTCAGTATAAGTAATGAAAACTAGTATATGGATATAACTAGAACGGTCTACAATGCAATGTTATAAATTGAGAACAGTCACTAGTTTTGGCTAAAACATACTTGATCCTTGGTACATAATTTCATTAATCATTACATTCTAAAATGACATCTTTAGAAAATATCTGCAGATAAGAATATATAATATTCTAATCATCTGGTACAAGAACACAATACATAATACATAATAGTATTTCAACCTTCTGGTAGAGCATTACAATCATTCTTTAAGCAAGTATTCAAAAACTTCAAAAATTGCCTGAATATATTTCAATTTCTAAAAAGGGAAACAAAAGAAGGAGCCAGGCAGGGAGTGCTCATCCTCCTCGAAGGCTCAGATTGGGGTGTC
>JAYMFT010000055.1:269457-291584 GCA_038088735.1 Panulirus argus | reverse complement strand
CCTCGCCAAATATCTACAGAGATATATATATATATATATATATATATATATATATATATATATATATATATAATTTTTTTTTTTTCTCTCTCTCCACATATTTAATTTTGTCTTTCTGAAGCATGGTCAAACTTTCACACTTGTCTCCACAAAGAAATTTGGTATCCACTAGCTGCTTCTTCCAGCATTCCTTAACATGCTTATCAAGCAGTACATTATTCAGTAATTTCTTTGCACCATTAACCCTACTTGTCCATGTATATTTGTTTATGCATTTTTTAAATCTGGTAGTCCCAATTGCCATTTCTTTTTCTGCACAAAAGCCCACAAGCAGATTGCCAATTTCATTCACTTAAGGTGCCCCTTGCCCCTTATCTGCCTAAATACACTGGTGCTTTCAAATTGCCCATGGCTAATACTTGATCCCTCTTATCATAATTGCTAACACATGTGGTCAGCTCCTCCCTAAATATCCTTCTCTCTACCAGGTGCATAAGCACTATTAATTTCCCACCTCATAATCTACATTCATTTTTACCCACATCAATTTGGGGCTTGCTTCCTTACAATCCCTTGCACATCTCCATAACTCCTCTTTTTATATTTGATCATATTACATAATGTGATATTGAATATATGTTTATAGATGTAGTGATATTTTTTGTGGCTACATGCATTACTTTAAAGTTCATGTTGAATTTGAATGTGTGAGTTTTGAAGTTATTAGCAGTACCCATGTGAGGAAGCTTGTGGAAATGGTAGGCTTTGAATTTTTCACACAAGTTTAGAGTATAGGAAGGGTCGATTTTGCAGTACTTGATTTAAAGTCCCTTTTAGTGCAAGCAAAGAGTATTTGCTTGTCTTGAATTGCCAAGCCCATTAGGAAAATTTTAATCTTTCTGCTGTAATTAATATGATGGGTGCTAATGTTTAACCCTGCTTGCTTAGGACTTTTTTTCACAGTTAGGAAGCATTTTTACTTGTTTATACTGCATGGTATAAGTATAATGTAAGTTTCTTAGAAACTGTCATGTAAAGAATTGGTTTAGGGATCCCTTGGCAGCCAGTAAGTTACTTTGTTATGCTCAAACTTAGAAATATAGGTTTTACATATTTTTCATGTAAGTGCATACATTTTATTTTTTGCTTGAAATTCTAATGGTTGCCATGCTCTCTCTCTCTCTCTCTCTCTCTCTCTCTTTTTTTTTTTTTTTTTTTTTTTAACCTTGTCATGTTGTCTTAACTGTTTGTCTGCTTAACTTCTTAATTTTCTTGCACACATTGTATCTGCCTTTGCTTGGATAAGTCTATTCTTGGTTTAACAAATTTTTTTTTTTTTAATAAAGTTCTTAACTTTTAATTTAATTCATATCTTTTATTGGTTCATCGCTTTATCATGACATTATGCAGAATTCTGGTGAATTAAAGTAGAAACCTTTGATCATTCATTCCGTATAGGTCATAAAATAATGCCTGTGAAAATACTATATGTGTAACATTAGCTAAAATGATAAAACATATTTTACTTCAGGGTTTGATGTTTGGGTATGCTACTGATGAGACCGATGTATGCATGCCTTTAACTGTTGTACTGGCTCATCGTCTAAACCAGAAGATTGCAGAGCTGCGTAGAGATGGAACTTTCTGGTGGGCAAGGCCTGATACCAAGACGCAAATCACCTGTGAATATACTTTCGAGTAAGTTTCTTGAAATGCAGCTATGTAACGCTGTGAATAAAGACAAGCAGAATTTTTTGTAAGTTGTTTGTAGTATAATATATTTCTTGGTTTGTCAGAAAGAGTTGCCTTGTTTGTATGCATGATTAGCCATTTTTACTTAAGACAATATAATAAAGCTATAGAAGCCATGGCCACCCCCATTTTTACTTAATATAATATAGCTATAGAAGCCATGGCCACCCCTATGATGTGAGTTTCCAGAAGGAATGGCTATCATAGATATAGATATTTGATCATTTATGCTTTGTCTTCTATATTAGAATGCCTGTGGTGAGCAGGTTTTGCATGGGTGTATCAGAAGTACAGCAAAAGAATAAATGCAAATTATGAATGTGATAGAACTTGCTAAAAAATGAAAATGATAGGCAACATTCTTGGCCTTTGTAGTTCATTTTAAATGTCTGTTATTTTGAAAATGGAGAGCAAGGGTTGATTTTTGTGAAATTTCTTTCAGCTCTTTCATAAATCACATTTGCAGGCTTTGAATATTTGAAAATGTATTCATGCCAATACTGGGCCACCATCTTGAAAGTAGTTCATTTTGTGCATCTTAGTTTAGTAATTCTCCATTTGTCTGGTGTGTGTGTGCTGTGCGCTTGGTGAAACTGTTTGTAAGCACTGATTTTAGGATTATTTTGTTGAACAAATTCTGAGTGCTGTGTTGTAAGTCATATGCATGAAGTGAATATCTGTTGTTACTGTATTCTTAATATGATTGGTTGAGTAGGATATATTCAGCTTCAGGTATGTCACTTATATCCTCAACCTATGCCAAGTTACAAGTTTTAAAACACACTTCCACAGTCATAAAAGATCACTTTTGTATCCGCCCACCTCATTTGATTCATCTTTTGACACGTTTTACTTCATACCAAAATGATACATAAAATGCTTCCATTGTATCCAGACCACAGTCGGTTCTTTGATATAATCAGAAATATCCATATCCTTTAGCAGTTCACACTACATCCATCTAGCTCTTGTGCAGTTTGCCTCTCCTCCTTGTACCTTTTGCTGTAATGTTGAACAATATTTTGGTGGCCAACATACTTGCCATAATTTCTGTGGTTAGTTAATCCCCCATACATAATCGGTTATTATCCTATATTGCTAACTATGCTAAGGAGACATTTCTTAGGTGAAAATATTTTTCTTTTTATAGGCAAGGTGCTGCCATTCCACGACGTGTGCGCACAGTAGTCGTATCTGTACAGCACTCTGAGAAAATTAGTGTCGAGTCATTGCGTGTTGAAGTTATGGAGAAGGCAGTCAAGAACGTAATCCCTGAACAGTACCTAGATGATGAGACAAAGTACCACATCAATCCATGTGGAGAATTTATCATTGGTGGACCCCAGGGTGATGCTGGACTCACTGGCAGGAAAATCATTGTGGACACTTATGGTGGCTGGGGAGCTCATGGAGGTGGAGCCTTCTCTGGAAAAGACTACACAAAGGTGGATCGCTCTGCTGCTTATGCTGCACGATGGGTGGCCAAGTCCTTGGTTAAGAATGGAATATGCAGACGCTGCTTAGTTCAAGTAAGTTGTGTTTTTTAGCTTTCTTATTCTATTATTTTTAGATTGGCTTGTTTTAAATCCCACAGCCATTTAATAGATTTTGTGGTGCTCATGGTTAATTGATGTAAAACCTCAGCACAACTGTTTGCACTTGCTTGCTTAATACATGTATGTCGTTTCATAGGAACCATGCAGTTTGGTCAGAGGAAGGAGAGAGAGATTATGCCAGAGGAATTATTTTGGATCTGATGCATTTGAAAAATTGTGAATGAGATATTGGTTTTGTCAGATGAATTTGCTTATTGTGCAAAGCAAAGAATTAAAAAAAATGGTAGAGTTGATATTTGAATTACTGGGGAGCAGTTGTTGGTAATACAACAGGCTGTATTTACCTGATCAACCTCTTAGAATAGCTGTGGTGTACTGCATGTGACAAATATTTAATGAAACACCCTTCTACTTTCAACATATGCATTATTTTCAGGTATCCTATGCCATTGGTGTTGCTGAGCCAGTAAGCATCAGTATCTTCCATTATGGAACATCACAGTACACTTCACAGCAGCTACTGCAGATAGTCAATCACAACTTCGATCTACGACCTGGCCGCATTGTCAAAGAGCTTGGTTTGAAGAGGCCCATCTACAGCAACACTTCTTGCTATGGACATTTTGGACGTGAAGAGTTTCCTTGGGAGCAAACTAAGAAATTAACGATTCCAAGGCTTTGAATTTCATATACTGCTGTCTTAAAATCCATATATAATATGGGTACCGAGGTGACCCATTAGCTAGTCGTATCATGGGTTACCCTGGCAGGATTGGTTAGCACGGTAGAATTAGGTGTCATATCAGTTTGCCGATATTTACTCCATTCATTGCTTTTTTGTGATTGCACTGTTGTGTCAGGCAGGCTATCGGGCTTGTGTGTTCTTGTGCACTCGAGCTTGTGTGTTGTGCATCCTGGTGATGAATTTTGGTGCTGGATCAGGGATGCCTAGTGCGATTCCTGACCTGTACCAACCCCAGCCTTGAGGATCCCAGTGAGGTGACCACAGTTTTAGGTTAGCACAGATGATGGCTCTTGGTTAGTTAAACTAATCCCTTGTCTGAGTTATACTTCAAGCTGCAAATGTGTAGGAAGAGCAAGATTTTCCTCTAGAGTTTTTTATATAAGATCTACGCATTTGTGTTGTGTTTACGAAAATTCTAATGGAAAAGAGCATTTCCTTAAACACTCCGGCCACCTTCCTGGAATGAGATTGAGCGTTGAAGTATCATGTTCCTCAAAGGTTGGGAGTCGGGTAGTTTTAGGTTTTAATTTTTATCTGATTGTTTAGATGTGTAATGTATATTGTATTTATTATGATGAAGCCAGAGTATACATCTATATCTTGTATTATGGCAAATAAAATGAAAGTTAATTTTGTGTATTTTTTACCCAGTAGTGAAGTAGGTTAATGAAAGGGTCCACAGAATATTGTGGATTGGGTGTTCAGTGCTTGGAAGGTGAGTGTTAATGTTTGCACATGTCTGCAATAGACATGCTAAAGAGAAGCTAGGATTTAATGTAGTAAGCTGTTGGAGAAATAAGACTGGATGGCTTGTGTTGAAATTGGGAAGGAGTTAAATGGTTAGTTAATGTGCCATACATGATTATAACAAAGAACTGAACTGGGTATATGAATCGGCTAGGGTAAATCGCGAAAAGGTTTGAGGTCCTGTTTGTAGTGGATAGGAAGCTTTGGATTCGGTGCATTACACATGAGGTCTAGTGAATTAATGAGGGAATGAGTCCTTTGTGTCTGTCCCTGGCGCTCCCTAATTAACGCGAGCAAGTACGAAAGGAAAAGATGCAAATGATTGGTTATATATATATATCATACGAATATAGTGCATATGAACGCGCACTTTCATAGAACACTCAATACCCCCCAACGGCCAGGACTCTAATGCAGGACATTTTCCGTGGTAATCGGGAACGCTAATCGTAATGATCATATCCTATCAGTTATCGTTCCCGGCTGTCACGCGAAGGGTCCTGGGTTCGAATCCTGGCTCTCGAAGGGTATTGTTTTATATATATATATATATATATATATATATTATATATTGATTTGCCGTTCCTCCGGAGACCAACGAAAGCATTGTATACAAAATTAACCAAAAACAATGTTAAAAATCGTCGAAGTTAGTTATTCTCTATTAATCAGCTCGTACTTTTGGACCAAACCAGCTGACCTGTATTACAGCAGTGAAATGTCACTTAGCCTTAACAGTTTATTCATTCGCGCTAAGTGCAAGAAAAACAATTTCGAACAAAATGGTCGAACTCTAGTCCTTTAGGAAGAGGGTGGACCATTTTCCTATATACCGAAGGCCATGTTTTCCCATGGCTATTCGCATCTGTTCACTTTAAAGATTATCATTCACAAAATAGAGGCTGAAAAACAGAAAAAAAAATACGGCAAGGTGTCCCAGAATTACTTTGGTGAAATCAGGGTCGTGAAGTCAGCCATGATAGTCTCATACTGAAGGGTCAGTAGCCTTATGACAAGAGTAAAGAAAGGAAATGGCTAATAAAACAGATGGCAGAACTGTTTCTCTTTGTAAAGATAATCAACACTCGTCTTCTCGTCAACAAAATGAGCGTTGAATTAGAAGGGAGAAAGGGTGTCAAAAGGAGCAAGTTACTCCTACTGAATTCACAATTTCACTGCACAAAACAGCAGAACATAAATCAAAAGATAAAAAGGAACGAAAAAATTTGAACAATTCGTAAGAATATGTTTCATGTGTGTATTCTGAATTTCCGTAAGTCGGAAACTACTTAATTGGAGCAATTATCATGCCCCTAATTTATCATAAATGTAAAGTAAAAATATTATAGGTTCTCAAATTAATATTCGAAAAGGTATCATAATATAATCAACCGACTATCATAAAATAATGTAAATATAAATAGGATAAAAACATTTATACTAATGATCTCTGAATTCTGTTTGCCATCTCGTTCAGTTGTCTTCCCTAGTGTGCTTGTGAGTTGGGACTCGTCCAACAGAAATTCCCCTACTATGCCTTGCCCTAAGGCTGTACCCGGCATTTCTCCAGAAGGCTATGATATTTGTGGAGCTCTGGAGGATTGTGAGGTGTAATGGTTATGCGAGTAAAGAAAATAATACGGCACATGATTCCGCTGGTGTGTGGAGGAGTTGGGCCGACGTACCTGTCATCCTCTCAAAAATGTGACATGTGATTCTCACCTTATTAATTATCGTAAGTGATTTAAAGTAATTCATTATGAATTATTGCAATTGAAAACCGTACCCTAAGATGTAATTGGTAATTACCTATTTTTCTCTATTTCAGGTTGTAATCGACATAATAGTATAGTAGAAAAACTTGCATTTATGGAGAGGAATAGTGGTATATAGTGTTATGTGCAGAACGAGGATTTTAATATTTTTTTAATCGAGATTTTCTTTGTCCAGCAGGAGGCATACTTCTTGGAAATATGAAATAATTTTTTTTTCTAACTTCCGACCTGCTAAACATTGGAATTTCGATAATTGCACAAATTTTCATGTGCAGGGTAATGGATTATTCCACGATACAGTGAGACAAAGTCAAGAGTGTTTTGAAGTACATGGAGAATGTGGGTTAGACTTTAAACCCCCCAAGAAAATAAGACTTCGTAATGCAGCCTACCTTAGTTTAACCCAGCTGAGTGGCCCTTGACCCTAACTCCCCCCCCCCTCTCCTACTAAGATCGATAATTATATAATTGATGGACATGACGTTATTCACTTATTAGTATGATTTAATTTGGTAAAAGTCTATGTAGCTTTTCATTGCCTTTAGCTTTGGATATTGAGTGATTTTTTTTTCCGCACTGCTAGTGGAGTGTTTAGACAAAACAATAACAGTGGAGCGTTAGTGTATATTTCATTGCCTAATGTTAGATAAGGTGACAGGTGTTGCATATCTTGAAAAATGTGGGGTTGATTCTTGTTAAAGTAGGTAGAATTCTTGTAAAAGATCAAGATGATTTATGAAATACCCACCCAACCTCCTGTGTAGATAAGATTTACCTTTATTAGTAATATAGATGAAGCATGCCAATCACAGATGTGATATATTGCTGTGAAAATGGAGCTGGATGTCAACAAACAGACAGTACAGTGAGAGGCTATGTGATCCTAGCAGCAGACAAAGCTATTGGTATATTTCTGCTATCATTTCTGGAACTAGATTAGGTTAGGTGAGATTTTGATAGATTCTTGTGATATTTCGCTTGTGTATTAGCTACTTTTTGCATTCATTAACCCCACATTTTTTGTGATTTACATAACTCTTATTGACATGTAATATCATTCAATGAAATATGGTGCTCCAGATTTGTCCCACAACTGAGATGTATTCTCTAAGCACTACATTAGCATTGCAGAACAGAATCATTCAGCATTCAAAGCTTAACCAATAAATTACCTTTATTTCATTTGGCGGCAATAGGATACCATATTTAAACTGAAATTAGAAAACAATTTGGATTTTTAAGTGTGTTAAGTGGAATCAACCGCA
This sequence comes from Panulirus argus, assembly GCA_038088735.1. Classification (NCBI taxonomy): domain Eukaryota; kingdom Metazoa; phylum Arthropoda; class Malacostraca; order Decapoda; family Palinuridae; genus Panulirus; species Panulirus argus. The sequence goes on along the minus strand of JAYMFT010000055.1, from coordinate 283,744 downwards.
TAAGAGTAGATAGGGTTAAAAGTAAGAAAGACATCATTTCTACAGAGAAGAGAGTAGGCAGTAGGACAGAACAGCAAGGAACGCCACTACTGATAGGGAGGGAAGTCACTCCATCAACAGCTGTAATGGAGCAGCCAAAGAAGAAGTTCTGTATTAGGGAACAGGGTGACAGAGAAAAACAAACAAAAAAGAGAGAGTTTGGAAAGCAAAGATTTATGCCACACCCTGTCAAGGACTGTGTCAAAAGTTTCACAGCTTATATAAGCTATACTGATGATTAGAAGGTTCATGAAAATCTTCAAAAAAGGAGAATTGAGAGGAGGTTTATGTACTTTTGAAATAGTAGTCGAAGCTACATGATGATTGAAGTATTTGAAGTATGTGCGTGAAAGATTACCTTCATGTTTTGTATGTGTAGGGAGTTTTTACACTCATGGTACCCTATTTATAAACCTTTCTTTGCTGCTGTGTATCCAATATAGTGTGTATCATTGGTGGAAGTGGTGCTGTTTTGGTCAGTGCTTTTTCCTTAGATAGCCAGAGTTTTATTTATGACCTTATTAGCCCAATTGAAGGCTGATGACATGACTGCTTTCTTGTTTTTTAAAGCTGTGAATAACTTATCTGTGGGTGATGATTATTGAAAATAACAGATGCATGCTATGTTGGATCTGTAGATTTTTTTCCTTTTCTTTTTTGAAGCTCAGCTGCCGTGACAGGATAAGAGTCTAGTGTGGAAATTTTGTATCGACACAAAATATAGTTTGAATGTCTTTTTGCTCACATGATTCCTAGACATGCATGGTTTGCACTGTACCTTGTCTTATTTGTCACTGGAAATGTCATCATCTAGGAAAAATGTGTTGGTTCATGATTTAGATTCATTCACAGTTTTGTCATCTTGTTTTTTTATTTCAGATTGTCTGGTGATAATTAAGGCATGATGAAACGAGGCAGAGAACAAATACCAGAGGAGGAGCCCCTCTCCAAGCGTATCAACAATCTTCATCTGGATGGTTCATCTCATATGCTGAATGGTTCAGCCTCAAATTTAGCATCACCAAGCACCTTACATAACTTACCAGCTAGCTCCCCACTCATTGAAAATAATGGAAATTCCATTCACGAGAGGTTAACAGGTATATCGATTGTGCCTATGACAAATGGTCTAGCAAATGAAACATCAGGCCCTAACGTTAATGGAATAGGTCATGGCAGTGCAGGAAGTGTTAGTGATCTAGAGAGGATAAATGAGCTCATAGCTCAAAGGGACTTGCCTGAGTCACTTAGCATAGTGTATCCCAGCTTAAACCCTACCGACAATGATCATTACTTTAGTTTCAATAAGTTACTCCATGATTTGCATATTGAAAAGTTAAAAAGACTGGGTAAAGTTCCTCATGGAAATTTATAGTGAAAATAGCACATGTCTTATTATTTTGATATAGGTTAAGAGTAGAGCAGTAACTGCCATTTCATATTTTATCAAGGTTATCCCATTTGTGATGTTAATGTAGATATGTGGTAGAGAAGGATATTTTTTATGTGATTAGTTTGTAAATGGACTCAAGGGTTTTAGTGGCTTTTGACATCTGTGTTAAAAAACAGGAAAGTTGAGTCACAGTCTTGAGTTCACTTAGTTTCATGATTTTTTAACAACCTATATTTCCATGGACTTTAGAGAATCTCATAATGCATCTAATTGCGAGTAGTGGTAAAAACTGTTTTGTGAATAATAATTGAACCTGAACATTCATGTTTTTGTGCTGATCTAACCATCTTTTTCATATTCTAAGAGTGTTTGTTGTTTGTAGTGCAGGAAAGCATGTGATGAACATTTTACATATAGAGAGTTTTGAGATGATACAGATTTTGATGAAGTGACTTCCACTAGTGACATTAATATTAATTGTAAGAATGAATTGCTCACTCAATATCAGTTTTCTAATATTGTTATATGATGCTAATGTTTTCTTTAGATCTTTCTTTGATTCTTAGTACTTTGGCAGTTTATTCATCTAGATAGATCTTGTCAGTGCACATATTCTATTTGCTGCTTAGTTTTGCTCTGGACATACTCTTTAGCAAAATGTGATGCCTAAACTCCTTTTATTCAATAGTTTCCATATCTGCTTTTGGGTTTATATACTTATAAAAAGTTAAAGCTTCCTGTTTCAATGCTTTTTATATCCATTCCCCATCTGTACTGAGTGGCAAGAGCTGTGCCAATGTAAAGAAATATGTTAAGGGTTCTAAGTTAAACCATTGTAATCACGCAAAAAGTGTAACACTTGCTCCAAAATGCTTATACGTAAACTCAATCGACATACATTCTAGTAAAGAGAAAGGCTTGAAAGATTGTTCTCCACTTATGTTATTGTATGCATCCATATGTGCTTTCCTGCATTTTTTTGGCTGATGAATGAGTAACATCGTATTCATATACTTGATTTTTATTATTTCTGTGAATGGTTGTACTTTTTTCTAAATGCAAAGAATGTTGATTCTATGTTAATCATTCTTTAATTCACACTTGAGCATAGTTTTTAATTGTGTTACTATCATCCTGGTTTCAGCATATTCTTGAAAAAAGAGGTTTAATGTGTGATGGTTTTGGATATGTGAAAATATATAGAATAGATTCATAGATTTGGTAAGTTAGTGGTTAATGGTTGCTGCTAAATGAATAAATGCATTGCAGAGAAACTTTCTCTGTTACTTGGGAAGTGATGGTAGAAATATTTTTCAAGTGGTCTCTAATCTGTTATCTTCATCTATAATGCAATTGTTGAAAGTTGATATGAGTATTGCCAATTTATGATGCTCATTATGATTGAACAGTGTTTCTCACATACTAGATACTTTAAAGTTGTTCACCTTGTGCTTCAAGCCAATTCATTAGGTGAAACATATTTTTCTCCATTCTTTTTAAAATGTTGCTCCACACACTCTTGGTATCTTTACCTGAAGTACTGTTAGCTCCATGTTTCCATTTCCTTTTCTCTTGGCTTCATCTCCTTGTACTTTCAGCTGTGTTTTCAGTGTTTTTTCTCAATTTTGCATATGTTGTACATTCTGGGTAACCCCACCATCTTTAAGGGGCTTTCATACATGCATCTTTCTGATGATTTTATACCATCATTAATCCTACCCACATCTTCAAATATTACTCAGATTCTTGTAATTTTACCCTGTGCTGAACAAGTTAATATTTTTTTTATTATATTTGATCGCCGTTTCCTGCTATAGCGAGGTAGCGCCAGGAAACAGACGAAGAAAGATCCATCCACTCTCATACACACTTATATACATATATGCACAATACATACATATACATACATATACATACACATATACATACACATATACATACATATACATAAACATATACATACATACACATATACATACATATACATACACATATACATTCATATACATGCACGTGCATATACACCTGTACATATTCATATTTGCTCGCCTCCATCCATTCCTGACACCACTCTGCCCCACAGGAAATAGCATCGCCACCTCTTGTGTCAGTGAGGTAATGCCAGGAAACAGACATAAAAGGCCACATTCACTCATGCTCAGTCTCTAGCTGTCATGTGTAATGCACTGAAACCTCAGCAACCCATCCACATCCAGGCCCCACAGACCTTTCCATGGTTTACCCTAGATTTTTCACATGCCCTGGCTATCAATATTTATCATATTTATCTCAGTCAGATTAATACTGTAGTTTCCTGTTTCTGTCCACAGAGACCAATATTCCAGATTCATACATAAAGGTGGAGCAATTGCCCCATCATCATGCTTCATACTATGCTTGGCTTCTCCCATTCATCAAAACTCTTACAGCTGCTCCATTCTGTTTTCTAGGCTCTGTTATACTTTCATCTGATTTGTCATTGTCATGTTTTTTTTTATATTGCAACCAAATACCTAATAATCTTCAAAGCTCCCTTTTTTGTCCATTCAGAGTGGGACTTTTCTCTTAAACACGTAAACTATTAGTATATGTAGATTTACTTTTTTCACTTTCTATATACACATGTCTGCAGTTTCCTGCCATTCTGTCCTAGAGAGTACTCTATCTCATCCTTCTTAGGAGGTCTGGACCCCGCCCTATGTTTCATGTATCCCAGTTTTACATTGCAGGTTGATGCCAGGACAGATTTGATTACTTACTTTACTTTCCTGTCCCAGGAACCCCTTCTGTAGGGCTTCTGCAGCATAAAGGAAGCTGGCCATGTCCACTAGCTGGGTCTACATCAAGAGGTGTTGTGATGTTGTGTGTCTGTTTTTGGGGGTTGAGTGCAGGACAGTTCAGGAGTAAGGGTTCTGCATCTACAGGATGAAAGTTACATCTAAGACATGGTGGGTCCTATGATTTATTTAATCTGTGTTTGCTATGTCGTAGTTTGAGTGGTGTGCAGATCAGAGATGAGAAAGTGTTACTCATACGTTCATAGGGGATTTAGCTATATAATTTCAGATGGGTGTATGTCTGGTAGGGTAGAACTTGAGACTGGGTTGGGAGGGTGGTTTTTTCAGTGTTTGTTGATTCATTACTATGTATATGTGCTAGTGTCATGGATGTTAAGGGAGAGGGAAATCTGTAAGTACAGGTTGCCAGAGTGTTAACTAGGGGTAAATATTTTCTTTCTACCAGATGGTTAGTGGTTGGTTATGGTGTAGTTTGTGTAGTAAGGGTCCTAGCTGAGGCAAAAAATTTTGGTGCTCAACAGATTGAGGTTAGAGGTTTGATTAATCAAATTATACAATAAACTTAGTATGATTTATGAAGGTCATTGAAAGATTATTTCCATTTCTGTATGTAGTCTGTGAAGCTTGGCTGTAGGTGCTAATTGTTGGCTTCAGTTCATTATAAATGAAGGCTGTGGAGTGGATGTATGCAATTAAGACATTGATCATTTGTCAGAGAGATGCTACCTCACTTAGGTGGGAGAAACATTTACATATCTGAGAAAACTTTATTGTGGTTTTTAGCCTGATGTTGTCCCAAAGATTTTAAATAAACAGTTTGGCCTTGAACACTGCATAATATGCAGTGGAATGGCATGTTTGCAACTCAGAATTTCACTATTTGAAAAGAAGAATGAAGCTTCTCGTGAAATATAATTCCCAGTATCGTTTCCCAAGTACTGTTAAAAATTTCCATGCTTCATATTGATATGCTTAGTTGTGACAGTCATCAACTAGAGTACTATTCCATTGCTTCATTTGTCTTGCCATATCTAGTAATGTTTGTTTTTTAAGTGTAGAGTTGATTGCAGTTTACTTTGAGGTATTCTTCCTGTTTGTGATTAGACATTTATCTGTTTCTGCTCCTCTTTGTATACAGCTTTCTTTTTCCTGTAAGTTACCTGCCTTTGTCTTGGTGAAAGTTAATAATTTTCCACATGCTTTTCTTACCTTATACTATCTTCTACTGTAAGTATCTTTCAGTCCAATTAATTCTTTGTACATTCTGATATTATGAATCAGCACTCTTTGCTATTTTATTTCCATGAGCAATTTCCGTACCAGCAAGCTTGCATGTTTTCAGTATTGTCTACAATACATATGCTGAATTTCCCAATGGCTCCCATAGTGGTCCAACCCTGTATCAACTATACACAGCAGCATAGTGACATCCAAAATGCGTATTTCAGTCCAGGAATGGAAGTAACCTCTTACATCTGCATCCAACCTCCATCTTCCAGAACAAATCATTCTTGAATCATTATCTTAAGAGAGTTACTCATTCCACCACTAGTAACATGGTGTATTGTAATTATAACTTCACTGCCATTAGTAGGTAAAACCAGATACAATGTATTATGAAGTCTTGAAACATTCTTTGGCTGTACAGAATTTACTACCACATATCTATTTTGGTCAGTCAAAGCTGCTTTTACTCTTTTCTTTTATGGAATGAGTTTTAGATGAAGTTTTATTTAATGCATTTTTTTTTCAGTGGATGATTTTTGGTTGTAATTTAACACCTAAGAACTTGGGCTCTTGAGTACTTGTCCTACTGATGCAAAGGCTAGTACTTGAATGATGTTCCATACCTATTATGATATTTTGTTGCTCTAATTTTCGTATTGGAGTTTCCAGTTTTATTGTTATCTTTGCTGCAGTTCTTTCATTGCTGTTATAGTACTACTTAATCTTTCCAGTTTACAAGAACCATTAATATTATTATGTAAGAGTGTCTTCCAACACTCTCTCCAAAATTAAATGTTCTTAATTTGTTTATTCTCATGTATATATTCTTTATTACCCATTAACCCTGTTTTTATTTTTTTTATTATGTTTACAAATGCCATGGTAACTTTGTGCAGTAATTGGTAATGAATGAAAGTGTGCCTACCCAGTCATGATGGTCTTGTACAAGTGTCCTGATTCTTGTCATCTTTTGTAAGAAAATAAGTTTACATTTGAAAATATTTTGTATAGAGATTAAATGGTCCACTCCTTGCCACAAGTAAGATGTTAAAGGCATTTTGTGTCCAAGTGGTTGATCCAATGTATTTTATTTTCTATTTTTTTATATTTTCCTATAATGAGGTTATTGTAATTTAGAAGTACTTTGGAGGACCGTACTGAAATGGTATCTCAGCCCATTGCCAGCTTGTGGTGTTGGGGCTGTTGGTCCCAGTTCTGAAGAATTTTATTCCCCAAAAGGTACATGTGAAATATGATATCTCTCGTTGTGATGGATCCATCCCATGGAGTGGGAATGGAGTTGAAGATGAAAAGTGTAATAATGAAATATGATAAGCAGAAAATAACAACACTACTATTACAGTTCTGTATGAAAATGAAAATGAAAATGTTTATAAAAATATCAATTATACTAAAGATAGTAATGATCATAATAATAATAATAAAAACAAATACAATGGTAATACCTTTCATACCTGTTCACCATTTCCCACCTTACTGAGGTAGCATCAGGAATTTTTGACTGAGTTTTTTAAAAGGACAAGAGTGAGTTTTTTAAAAGGACAAACCCTTGCTTGGTTTCTTCCTCTGTTCCTTCTCTTGGAAAATAATGCTAAAGGAGGTGAAGATTTCTAGCACTTTCTTCTGTCTCATAGTTTCTTTTTATACAACAAAGGAAATACATAAGCAGTATTTTTTCTTCCCTATCACCAGGAATGAAAAATAATGATATAATGGCAATAATAATAATAATTATAATAATTGAACCTCAAACATAGTATTATTAAAGTCATACCAAATTCATTTTATTTGACATTAATTAGATATATTTGTTGTAAAATAAACAGTACTAGTAACGTTTTAGATAATTCTTCAGATAAAGGTTTATCAAAATTTTTATTAAAGGCATCATGGCCTTTATTAATATGTTGGTATATGGACACTAAAACTCTCCTCTGATGATAATGTTGTTCTCTTGAAAAAATGCAAAACATAAAGATATTCACAATTAGTGAAGAATATGTTAATATGTCACTTCATTACTAGCATTGACTAAATTAATAAAAAACTGCTCCTAGGGTATGCAAGGATTGATGACCACAGGTGGTATTGGGAGGGATGCCATTGTTAGAAATGTTACAAGACACCTTGAAGAGGTCATCCTGCATTTCAGACTTTGACTGACAGTAAATATTTTGTAAGATTCCTGTAGACAAATTATCTTTAGATAGAGAATCTTTCAGAATGTATCATGTGCAATTTTTAGAATATTTTGTAGTTTAAAACTTGTGTTCCTTTGCAGCAATGTTGCAATGATATGGTTAATTTCATTTGCTTTAAAGATTAAGGAAGGATGAATTCTGGGTTAATATTTGCATCACAGTGTTCAAATAGCATGCTGTATATTAAAGGGGGATATGAGGGCAACGCCCAACCACCGCAATTCCCACAATAATCTTGGCGTATGAGTTCAAGTAGTAGTCTCTCTGCCTGAGTGAGTGGAAATGTGCCCACCTTCTATGTTTAGTGGTCTGGGAAATTCTAATGATATTTAGTGCTGCCATTTACTGTACGATGGATATTTTGTATAGCCCCATCACTGAAGAGCAAAAGAAAGTTGCTGAATTAGCGGTCAAAAAGGTGACAGTTTGAGGCACTGAGTGGCTGTTGTGAAAAAACATTTTGATAATGTAAAGCTTAAAGCTTGCTTCAAGTAAAACTACTACTGATGTTAAGGAGTTATCAGATAGTAAGTATATCACAATGACGGTGACATTGCAGACAGTGGTAGTGATGCTGTGCATGGAGATGATCATGTCAGTGAAGATGATTGTGACTTTCATGTACTAGACCCTGGAGGATGGTAAGAGTTACAGGGTACAAACCCAGATCTTTATGCCCTACTGCTCCATGTTGAATTTGGAATCCTTTTCAATTCAGTTTGTAACAAGAAAATCATCAACTTTCATTTGTCTTCCAAGTCACAGACTTGTCAGTAAATGAGTAGATTTAGGCTCCTGAGATGATTCAAAGGGAGTTCATTTCCATGATAATTTCTTCATAAAATCTTGCCTGTCATTTCATAGCAAATGAATTTAATGCCTGGTGAGGTGGCATTGCTCTATGGTTCTCCCCAAGTCCATATGGTTCCATTATTTATATGTTTAATGCGAGTGAAAAAAAGTTCAGAAGATTCAGATAATTTCATGACTAATGAAGTTAGATGTTGGTATCACAGCAGATTTTAAGATTTTTTTTTTTTTTTTTTTTTTTTTTTTTTTTTTTTTTAGGTTCATTATGACTTTCTTCCACTGATAGGAAGCCATTCTTATACCCACTCTCTTCTTCAGAATCGTACTCTTTATGTGAAAACAATACCCTTTGAGCCCTTGTCATAGATGATTATGTTGTGTTTGTTTACCAAATTTTGTATCATTGCTAGCTATTGGTTAGCATATTTTTGATGTCTGCCATGTTGAGGAAAGCAGTTGAAGTTGCAGAGGAATTTGTCAGTTCTTTCCAGTGTTCATCATCATAATTGTCTGAATAATATTTTTGCCCCAGACTTTATAGAAAATATTTGGATCATATATCAAGCCACTTCGTGTGTAGAGAATTTACAGATTTTATCACAAAGTATTGAAAGTATGTAATATTATAACTTGACCTTTATATGACAGAACCTAACTTAATCAGGTTTTAAGAAAACCTTAACAACAGATTGAGACGATGTGCACTAGTTCAGGAAATTGCTGCCATGTGGTCTGAAGGCTAGATGGTTTTTTACCCAGGCTCTTCAAAATGTGGGTTTTTAAGCACAGCAATCATGTTTCAAAAATTTTATTCTTTTCCTCGACCTTAAAGGTAACTAGTACCCTTTTGTAATATCATGTTTTAATGATTATTATTCTCAGATACAAGAATGCAGTGGTGAGTGACCAGGTGTTGGATATTGACATTTTAATGAATTCAAATATCTGCAATGTTTCTTTATCATTGTAGATATTTTTCTTTGGACAATTCTTTCGCATCTTCATGGTAGCCCTCATCAGATTCTCATGTGCTCTCTTAATATCATACCTTGTAGCAGGCTGAAGTTTTTAGAGATGACAGAGGAAAATACCGCAAAAATAGATTAACATAAGTTCCTGTTGGTAATTGTGAGAGAGTATATAAGAGGTCTTGCCTTTGAATTACACTGGGATTGAGTGTCTTGAAATATGATAGTTATAAGAGCAAAAGGTATAAGAACCATTTTGACAGTTAACAGACACAGCTCTGGTGTGTTAGATTATTCTTTAAATTCATGTAATGCAATGAAGTATCATTGCATAAGACATTACTATTGCTCTAGTCATCATTCATCACATTTGTCTTTATTGTATGTCCATGACAGTCTCATCATAAAGTGCATGTAACTGTTGGCCTTTATAATTAAACCATTGGGGAAACTCCTGGTCCTCATTATCAATGTATATCAGGCATTGGAGGCTTCTGCAAAGCTGTGCAACCTTAAGAAATCTTAAGTATGAGATCTCAGTGTATATCATAATTAAAGGGTACTTCATGGGAAATATCCAATTGACAGTCTAATTCTTATAAGAAGACATTCTGCTGAATATTATGTTTCAATAATCATTTCGTGTTGGCCAGTTTGCCTGTTTATGGATGAAATAAGAGGATTTGGGTATATATATGCCATTGTCTTATCTACAGTGGAGAAGAAAAAACTGTGGTTCTAATTATTAATTTTTATACCTAACTTGTTCATATCAGTGCTGATATTTGTTTCCTCTCTTTGTAAATACAAAACTCTCAGGCAGTAGCTAATTAGTGATGGTGTAACACAGGGGTTCCCAACCTGGGGTACATGTACCCCCAGGGGTACATTTGCACTTCTCAAGAGGTATATAGGGATCTGAGAGTATAACCATGGTGTACACTGCTGTACAGTGTACACCATGAGTAATGTTCTAAAGCAATATAGAACACCCTCATTACAAAATAGTATAAAATCCTTGTATAGTCTCTTACAGATTTCATAATAAAAATATGTAAAATTAATATGATTTTATAAATTTTTGATCCTTGATTTTTAGGGGTCCTTAGAACCTATCAGAATGCCCAAGGAGTACAGAGGAACAAAAAGGTTGGTAACCCCTGGTCTAACAGAAGTGATCACCCAACAAATTAGAATTGTTAAAAAAATTTGTTCATCTACTAATGGTGAGAAGCCACTTTTGTTGGTATTTCCTGTATTTCTTGTGATATATCACTGTCTAAATGTAGTCACTACCTTTGAGATTTGGATGTGATTATTGTTTCTCATTTGTTTCAGAAGTTATACCAATTTTGAAACAGTTTCAAGGAAGTTTTCTTGAGTAAGTGATTTAGGATAAGGAATGGAGTTTATTTTGTTTATAGAATCCTTTGCTTAAAAATTTTTGGAAGGAACCAGCAGTTTAATTGATAAATCTGCTTGAAAAGACAGTAAACTGGTACTGAAAGAATAGAAAAATAGTATGTATGGTGTACTGACATGTGTATATGATGTTAATTTTTTTATTTGAGGTACTTTGACAAAATGATGTGTTATGCTGTGCATACATAATATTCAGGTTAATATTTCAGCAGTGATGTAATGTTAACTGTGATGATAGAAACTGCAGACAAATCAAAAGAACAATTACCTTGCTGCTAATAATGTCATAATAAGTGTGAGATCAAGGTGTATGATAGGTATTACCTTTCTTTCTGAGGAAGAGATTTTAGTTAGTTGTCATGTCTTGCTTCATAATAACTGCATATGTGAATTGTGGCTACAGATTTAAGGTAAGGCAGAAACATTCCTACACATCTTGTCCAACTGGACCATAAACTCAGTTTTATCTCAGATTAGCTCATTATATCTTGTTTGTGCTAATTTTGTTTGGAACATGGAGTAATAAATATATTAGTAAGGAAAACTTTCAATGTAGTCAGATTTACCTCTCCAACTGTCTTCTTATATCTTTAGCTAATTTTCAGTGCTGACTTTAATTAGAACTTGGAATAATGGCTGAGAATTTTTCAGGAATATGATGTAATGTGATGGATGAAAGTATTGTGATCTTGAAATTGAAATAATTGAAGTACAAGATGCAGTATTTACTCGAGTAGCAGTTATTTTTCCAGCTGTAGGTTTCAGGGTTTGTCACATTATTACAGTAAGCAGTCTTTAAAGGTACTGTATGAATAAACACTGTAATTTCAGTACAAGTTAATAAAGTGTTTCTTTAATTAGACCTTTTTGATACATACTTGTTTGAATGCATAAGTGTCCATGGTACCACATCACTATTCATTATTGATGAGTGAACCAGTTGAGGTGACCATATTGTTCTAAGTTTTTCTTAGGCCATGTGTGCACTAGAAATATGTATTCTTAAAGTTAACTGTATTGGCTTCAGAAGCTTTTTACTATGTCATTTACAAAGTTTTTGATTGTTTTTATGGTTGACCTAGGTTCAGTGTGTTTATAGTTCAGAACTAGCTATTGTTGAAACATTTTCATTTCCTGCACTAGCAGCCCTCTAGACAGGAAGAGGCCATTTACTAAAGGATCTTTGAGGGAGAGCTGTGAACCTGCTTTAGAGACCATTGTAGTAAGTGTTGAACCATATATTGACCAAACCTGATTTATTGTCATGTGAATACATATTACATATTGTTGAAATTGGCTGTGACTTGTTGACTGTGATATGCTTAGAACTGGTCATTTTGTGACATCCAGCAGCTCTAGCTGAATATTTGACTCTGCTTGGTAAAACAATGTAAGAAGTTTGTAACTATATTTTTTTTTTGTTACATGACTGTGGGAAGGGAATTAGGGCTATAAGACTTATGATAACTATAAATATATTTCAAATGTATCACTGTTAAGTTTATATTATCTAGTTTTCATACCATCAATAAGTGTTGTAGTACACATTTGTTCTTGTGGGGGGGATGGTGGGGGCTTCCACAGCACTCAGGAAACTGGCCATATCCACCAGGCAGGACTACAGGTCAAGAGATGGGGTGATGTTTTGCATATATCTGTGTGATGAGTGCAGGATGACTGAGAGGTAAATGGTCAGTCTCTTGATTGTGGAAGTTGCATCTTGTGTACAAGGGGTCTTCTTTTGCATTGAATTGGTGTTTGCAATGTTGGAAAGATGGTTGGTGATGAGAACACAGATGAGAATGCATAACTTGTAATTATCTTGGGAGTATAGTTTTAGATGGGTGTATGTGAGGTGGATTGGAGTTTAAGACTGTGTTGGGAGGATGGTTACTTAATGCTTGTCAAAAAATTACGAGTATATGTTTGTTATTGTTGTATTCATTGGGGGAAGGGGGATATGCAAGTATAAGATGCTGACTAAAGTTTGAGGCAGGGGCATTTTTTATTTTTACTTGAGGGTTGCTTGAATGGCCTGGACTGGACTGTTTTATTGCTATGCAAAGAATCGAGTACCTAGCGTGTTGAGATGAAATTATATGGATTTTTTTTTTTTTTTTTTTGTGTGTGTGTTTGTGTGTGTGTGTGTATCCGCCAGGGACTGTTTTGAGTGGTTTGCAGCATTGTTATATTTGCTTTTGACAGGATGGATGACCAGGCATGTGAGGCACAGTTTAGGGTTGAGCAGATGAATTGTTTATAGAGAATAGTAAGAGATTCTTTTCCTTGTACCAAACACACACCGGTAAGGATTCTGGGGGCATGTAGGTTGTTTATGGCCTGTGTTGATGATTGTGGCACAGGGAATGACTGTCATGAGTGGATGATACCTAATATGGTTTGTTTTGTTGAGTGCAAGTGATTGAGCATCCAGAGTTACGGGAGGGTATAGGTGAATTTCTGTGGGGATGCAGTCATTCTATTCTGTGCAGTAGAATTGTGTACTTGATAATACTATAGTAGTAGCATGGTGCTTGGAAGTGATTTTGTAGTCATTTGCATCTGTGGTCCGTGGTTGATGGGAGATCATGTAGAAAGAGATTGGAGGGTTGAAGAAAAAACTGCTCCTTAGGGAACCCTGCTGTAATACTTGAGAATTTTGAAGATGAAGTCTTGTGATGTACACATTTTGTTGGTTTTGGGGCTCTTCTGCCCTCACAGTTAATTCTGAGAAAGCTGATCAGTCAGACTGTGGCCTACAAGCATGCATACCATAATCTGACGGATCAAGAACAACTCATAGTAGCTTGCTCAGGAAGTCATTATTATTATATAACCCCAGAACTTCTTTTACAGGGGATGCTGCAGCTTCAAGGCTGTACCACCACCAGTAGCAGGGAAAGTTCTTTGACAGTGATACAGCCTCAGCAAAGGTGATGTTTGCTTCAAAGTAAACACAAACAGGCTGAATCCAATAACACTGGTCAGTGAGATCTTAAAAGTTCCGTAGTAGTTGGTACTTATTTTTGATACCTGTAAGTAGTGTGCTGACCTATTTCAGGCTCTAGATGTTAATGGTTATTCCAAATTGTACTAATGGCACATTTTGATATGCTGTCACCACCAAGTATCCATGTTTGCAATACCAATAGGGAATTATTTTTGAAAGTATTGAATATCAAGTCAGATATATATTTCCTCTGTGTTGCTCTACTGAGTAGCCTTAGTGCTTTCAACTGTTCCCAGTAATTTTAATGACATAGCCATTGTACGTCGTAGAAGTTTATTTTTTACTTATATTGCTTTGAAGAATGTGTGTGAGAAGTACTTGGATAAACAGTTAGATTTGTACGTAGCATTTATGGATCTGGAGAAGGCATATGATAGGGTTGATAGAGAGGCTTTGTG
>JAYMFT010000055.1:245913-260317 GCA_038088735.1 Panulirus argus | reverse complement strand
GTATTTTTTCTTCGTCTGTTTCCTGGCGCTACCTCGCTGACGCGGGAAACAGCGATCTAGTATAATAATAATAATAAACAATCATTATCCATTGCACCTGTCACTACTTTCTGTATTCTGTCCTTGACATTGTAAAATTGTCTCCATTGCTTGAGTTCTATATTTACTCATCAAGCCATTCTATGTATTGAAACTTAGTACATAGATGAATTGTAGTTACAGTTACACAGTTCTTAGTATACCTTACCACCCTTTATGGATCACATATTTTCATATCATTACTCTTGCAAATGTCATTTATTGACTATATGTCGAGCATTATGAACTAGAGAAGATTGCAAATGTTTGGGTACTAGGAAAGATTTCAATTCTTTGTTATTCTCTCCCATATTTGTTTGAATGTGTAGATGATTATCGTTTCATGCATTTGGAAAAAAGCAAATGAAGAGAGCTTTATGGAAAGTTATAGGTAGAAGACAAGTTACCATATCTTGTTGATATTGTGAAACCAAATTGATGATGTTAACGGTAAATAATTCTTTCAAGGAAGTAGATATAATGCAGCCAGAGGGCATACCATTAAACTGTGTAAGAAACTTGATAAAAGAAATGTAAAGGAATACTTTTATGGTGTAAGAGTAGTGAATGAGTGGAATTAACTGAAAGAGGTTGTGGAAAATGTGGATGTCATACAGAATTTTGAGAGGTCTTACATTCTAGAATGTTAAAGAGTTGGTGTCTCACAAGTGTAAAACTCCCTCCCTGTATAATATTAATTGGTAATTACACACAGAAATTTATCTCACGATTATTAGAATGTGTTAAGAAAATTGATAATATTGCTTTAGTATTTGTGTTGGATGGTTTTCGTCTGATGTGGTTTTTTCTCTTTCAGCTGAATTTATGCCTATTCTTGGTCAAAACTTGAATCCTGAATTGATATCAGTATGCAACAATGCAACATGGGCCATAGGTGAAATTTCTGTGAAGCTTGGTGAGTACTGTTTATTGATTTGTGCTTCAGCTGTACTTCTATTGCCAATGATTTAAGTCTTAAACTTGGGCTCTTAACTTTCCAGAGCCTTTTGCTTGATGTAACATTCCCAGTTTTTTTAATACTCCCAGTTTTATAGTTCTATAATTTCCTTATTTAAACATGTATAATATGTATTTCATAATCCCCTTGACCTTTCTCTTACTGTTTTTCCATCCTGCAAATTATTTGTGTAAAGACCCCATGGAATATACCAGAAAGATACTAAACAAAAATATGTGTAAGATGAGCAGAATGATTGGAAAGACAGTTTAACACCTTGACAAGTGAAACAAAAATTGGGCTTGGTTTAAGCATAGTAAGTTTTAAAGGAGGATTAGGTGGATGGCTGAAAGCTACTCCAGGTGAACGTATACTGAAAGAGTCATGCTGTAAGTGTGGTAGTAGAGAATAACAGTGCTTTAAAATATGTGTTATGTGCAGTGATTGTTGCATGCTCTGCTACTCAGCAAAATATGATTGCAAGGAAAAGTTAGATGTGTTGGGCATTATTTGCAAGGGAGGAGTGTAAGTGATTGGGAGATGTATGAGAGAAATCAGATGAAGTGAAGAGAAAGGGGAGATGAATATAGAGAAATCAGATGAAGTGAAGAGAAAGGTACAGGGGCTTAAATATATAGCATATTAGGTTTAGAGTGAGCTGGTGACAGCAGACTTGAGGGAGAATAAGAAAATGTGGAAGGAGCTAGATAATGTGATGAGAACAAATGGGAGCATCACTGAGGGGGGGCAAACTGGAAAGTGGTAACTGGCAGAAATGGGGTGAAGAGACAGGGTGAGGGGTTTGAAAGATTTGGAATGTTTTTGGTGTTTGGGTGGAAGACATCAGGTATTTAAGTCATGTAGGTATTCAAAGTGAGAAAGTAATGGCAAGTGGTTCAATGAAAAGAGAATTGTTGGAAACTTTGTGTCAGATTAAGTGTGGGATGGTGGTAGGAATGGATGGGATTGCAATTGAACTTCTTCTGAAAGGGTGTGATTTTGTTATTCATTGGTTGGTTAGGATTTTCATTACATGTGAAACATCCGGGGTAAACCATGGAAAGGTCTGTGGGGCCTGTATTTGGTTTGGGAGCTGTAGTTTCGGTGAATTACAAATGACGGCTAGATAATAAGTGTGAGCGTAGTGGCTTTTCTTCGTCTTTTTCCTGGCTCTACCTCTGTGACACACGATGGCGATACGGAAAAAGAATAATGGCCACGTATTCCCTGCAAAACATAGAAGGAAGAATAATGCTCGCGTATTCCTGCAAACCGTAGAAGGTGACTAAGAGGGAAGGTCAGAGGGCTGTGGTTTTGATGCATTACACAACAGCTAGAGAATGGATGTGTGTAAATGAGGTCGTTTTCCCTTATGATCTTAGCTCAACCTCGCAAAAGCAGGAAACAGCAGATAAGTGTAAGTAAAAGGGGGTGTTAAGTCAAAATGATCCCCCAAGTTAATTGGTTCTATATAATTGTGTGGTGCCTATGGTGTAGATATATTATTAGTCAAAATAGCTCAAGAAAATTTTTATACAGCTTTTCATTAGTGATGTTATTTTTTATGCATATATCTGGTTAACGATCAAAGTTTTTGTTATATTTTTTTACTCTATACTGTGATGTTCACAGGAATTTTTTTTTTTTTTCTTTTTTCTTTTCTTATTAGTTTGCATCATCTGTTTCAGGCCCAGAAATGCGTGTGTACATAAATCTCGTTCTTAATGACCTAATCTTCATCATTAACAAGCCGAACACTCCAAAAACTTTACTTGAGAATACTGGTATGTACTGCATACTGTGAAGTACTTAGCTGCACAGAGTTCATTGTTATGATAGAATTTTCTTAAAGTTCCTAGTAAAAATTGATAAACAGTAAACTTGATGAGGAATTATCTCATCTTTAGTGTATCAAAAGTGTAGTGAACATAGCATCATTCCTCATATTATTTAAAAAGATGTTCATTGTAATACTAAACTCTTACGAAATTTGAAGATGGGAATGTATTGCCTCTCCCAATCACAACCCTGTCTTGTAAGTGCTTCATAACAACACTTGGTCTACCCATTTGGTAACATGGATCCCCTGTTTGATCGCAAAGTCCTTATTGCAAAGAATTTTCTAGTATCCATGAAGTTATTACATCACCAGCTTCATTTAGGCATTTTGTGTTCATCAGATATGAATATTAGTGGGGGTTCCCTGATACCTTCAACATTGTCAGGGAAAGGACAAGGTAGAACAGTCATATTGGTTAATTGCCTGCTCGTAATGAAGTTCTTGTATATTTTTGAATTAGCAAAGTTGATTTGTAGCAGGTTGGGCTGAGCTGTTAACCGTTACACTGCTTTTATTATATACTGTAGCTGCACCACCATTTACTTCATATAACCATCCCTTTTTGTCGTATCAATGGGTCATTCATTGATTCTTAAGGTATTAAGGGCTTTTGGCATGCATGCCTGTAGAGAGAAGGTTTATTACAAGTTTACTTTTACATTTTGATCATCAGAACTCACACATGATCTGTTCAGATGCAGCATTATATGAAGTTTGTTTTTAAGAAGTGGTTAATACTCTGGCCCATACCAGCCCAGTCCGTAACTAGTTGCTGTTACCTGCATCCTATTGCTGTGCTACCTTTTCCTATCTGTCACCACTGAATGGAGAGGAAACTTGGATAGGTATGCATACAGTAGTAGTAAGTAACACTGCTGTTTGATTACTCTCAGAAGAAATTATTCCAGTTAACTCCAGATATTAGATATGCTTGTATGTTTTATTTTCAGTGAGGCATCAGAAATCCAAGGTTTCTCTCTAAGGTACATAAAATTAATTTTGATATATAATAGTATGCATTACAAGTGAAATGTTTTGCCTGTATAGATACTATTCTAGTGATGAGTTACTTCTGATTAAGATTTTTTTGTGTACAGTACTTAATTTGGGAGGGAGTAGCTGTCCCTCCCGAAGGCCCCGCTCCTTTTGGTTTAGACTGGTTTAACTATACCGAACACAGGACCTGTTGGTAGTTGGCCTGCCCTGTGTAGCACTTGAGTATTCACCTGTTTAAATGATTTTAAGGATATAATTATTTTAGTTATGTTGTCAGCAGCCTCTCTATGAATCAATTTGTACATTTATTAAGGTTTGATCAGCAAGCTGTTTTATATATATACTGTTGATGTTTTGATGAGTAATTGGCAATTTTGTATCATTACTGCCTTGTGTCACTCAGTTTATACGTTTTTGATTATTATTATTATTGTTATTATTATTATTATTATTATTATTAGTATTATTATTATTATTGTTATTATTATTATTACTCGTTATTGTTACCAATCTCCCCATGGGTTTGTTATCATTATGTCATGGTTTTCTTTCTCCTTTTCTTTTTTCCTGCGTGTTGCTGTGCTCTTTAGCCATTACAATTGGACGCCTAGGCTATGTGTGCCCCAATGAAGTGGCTCCCCTGTTGCAACAGTTTATCAGGCAGTGGTGTGTAAACCCTCAGTTTCAGTTGTATCTTTGACTTCCATTTAGCATTATATCCTTATTAATGTTCTAGTACTACTTTTTTTTATTATTATTATTATCAGTGCCTCTTCACTGTAACACTCAAGCTGTATCTTTTTTGCTAAAGTTATTCTCTATTTAGCAGCTCTTCACACTTGTTATATTAACAATGTGAAACTGATCATTTTTTGTGCTGGATGTGGACACTCAGACCAAAGAAGAAGGGTCATACCCATATGTCTCTTCTAGTCTTGTTCATTCATTTTCCTAAAAGTGGATAAGGTTTAAACTATTGCTCAGTAAATCTTAGCCATTTTGAGAAGGAAAATTAAGATGGCTTGACAAGAAGTTGAGTTTTTCTTTCTTTTGTGTGCCCTACATCTTGTGCTTTAGTGAGTCACCAACAATCAACCCTTTATAGTAAGCTTTAAATATTTGCTATTAAGAGTGTGGGTTTAACTTCCTTCACTACCTAGCCTGGGTTACTGGTTCACTAAGCTTTATTTCTATTGTAGCCACTCACAAAGCACACTGCTCAAGTCTTTGATTTATTTGGAACATATTTTATTTAGCATGAGTTTTTTAAAATTTTTAAATTATTTAGTTAAATGAACCGATTTGCCCAGGTTAGGTGGATTTTGTTGCTATTAACATAGCTTATGTGTTTTTAGTGTTTTAGTATAATTTGAAATAAAAGTAATTAAGTAGACATCCTTAGTTATTAAGTTCTTTACATTGGAATTTTTTTTATTTAGTGTGTGTGTGTGAAAGTGGGGGAGTAAGCAAGCCTTCTCCATCCTTCCCTCCCTCCCTTCCCATCTATGTCTAACCCTCTTTCTTCAGTGTCTTTTGAGGTACTCCAAGACAATAACCCATCAGCAAACACAAAAGATTGTACTGTAAGAGATTAGGTATGTAATTATGGAGCAGGTAACATAGAAAAAGAAAACAAATGTAGAGGAAAATATCAGGAGACAGAAAATTTGGAGGCATAAAAGAAAGCTGTGGAAATAGATGAGGATTGTGATGAAAGAAGCAAGAATAAGAGAAACAGATGTGAAAATTAAAATGCTTTTACAGAAGTACTGGAATCCCATATAAGAGAACAAAAATGAATGAAATAGATGAGGATTGTGATGAAAGAAGCAAGAAGAAAACTGGATGAGGAAATAAAAGATGCTGGTGTGGAAGTACTGGGAGCCCGTAGAAGTGAACAAAAAAGAGTGAAGAAAACAGAGATTGGGCCATTTAAAGGAGAAAGATTTAAAAATAACTTCAAGGAAATATTAAAAATAAAATCAAGGAAATGATTTAGGACATTGCTTGAACATCTTGATGGGTATAAAGCCTAGAATGTAAGAAGAAATTGGAAGATGAACTGTTTAGGTAATGTGACAAAAATGTGCTCATATACATTGAAATACTGGAAGATGATATATTTCTTTATTTGTCTATATATCTGATGCCTGTTCCCAACTTTGGGATAATATAATCAAAGCAAATGGAATTCCAGCCATATTGTTACAAAGGCTGGTTGAGAGCAAAATTATAGACATTCCCATATTGGCATATTTAGTGCAAGTTTACCAAGGAGGATCTAAGCTGTACTTAATAAGACCATTTAGCTTGATATCGCATGGAATATAATTCTCTGAAAGAGTGAGAAAAGGACAAATATCAAATCATCTAATCAGGAAGAAATACATAGATAAAGGCCAACTTGGAGTTATGCTGGGTTTAGTATGCAAATCCAATTATTTGCTCAGTACAATGAAATAAAAAGTTTGATCTAAGAGAAAATGGATGTTTCTTTTATTTGCAAAAGTATTAGCAAAGTAAACCACAGGATTTAGCTAAAGAACATTGATAAACAAAACATAAGTGCAAAATGGGAAGATAGATTAAAGAGTTTCTGACAAACTGAACCATGCCAGGAGGAAAATATCCTGTCGAAGACACCACAGGAATAGTTTTACCCTTGGTACTCTTGTTGGAAATATCAGACTTTGACAGCTAAGTAGATGAAGGCATAGTAAGGAGCTTTGCTGATGACACCTGAGCAAGCAAAATGGTAGGATCAGAGGCAGGTCAGATTGGGATGCAAAATCATCAAAAGTGAACCTCATAATTTTATGAATATAAATTTGAGCGGATAATATATAGGACTAGGCAAAATTCTGTTAGTGGTACCATATAAAGGACCAGTAGGGAAGGTGGACAGATCTATAAGATTTGCAATTATTCTTGTGAGAAATAACATTTGAGAGAATACTGTCCACGTATTCCATGCATGTTGAACACTGCAACTAAAATGAGCGGGAGTAAGGAGATACAAATCATCTCCTCTTGCTTTATTTTCCAAAAGAAGGAACAGAGATGGGTGGCCATGTTAGGATTTTTACCTCTAAGGCTCAATCATCTGTTTTTGATGCTACCTTGATGATGAGGGAAATGGCCAATATGTATGAAAACAGTATTGTCACACCAAGATGAAGGTTATGATGCTGAGAACTTCAATCATGAAAGGTAAAAACCTACTGATAAGAATATTTAATTTCTTTTTATAAGAAGCAAAATTTGATATTGGTATGTTTTATGGTCAACAACAAAACAAATAGAAATAAATTTGAGGGAAGTTAGAAGTAATTCATGAGAAAAATTGAATGGATGGAACTCCTGTTCTACCATGAAAGGATGAAACCATTGCAATTCTAGTCTGGAGAGAAGAGAAAGATGTGTGATAATCTGAGTATGAGAACAAATTGAAGTTATAGAGAAAATGTTTTAAATTTGAAAATATCTCGTCAGGGAAGATACTGAGGTATTAAGTTTTCAAGAATAGTATGGAACATACCAAGAATAAATCGGACAATACTATACGACAGCCCAGCCGGGAAGCTTGGATAGTTATTCACTGTACTGCCAGAAGTAAGAAACGTGCATGGAAGAACTACAGAACCAATTAAAGAGTACTTGACAAGTTGTTGAAATCGGTCCCAGATTAACTAAGAGGACAAATTGAAGAATATTGAATCCTTGAACATAACATAATTAGATTTACTTAGTCAAGGAAGTGAGAGCTCTTGAATCACAGTGAACAGCCTCACTATGGATGACAACAGTCATAATCTATATTACAGAAACTTGACTTAATAAAAGTGAAAATGAGCATAACTGGAACAATATGAAGCATTCAGATCATGTAGAACCAAATTTAGAAAGGATATGTGTAGTAATGTCTGTCCTTGATAAGCTTAAAATAATGCAGATAATGAAGATGAGTCATAATTAATGTAGATTTATTATAGTGAATGTGTTGGGAATGTTTGAGGACAATAAGTGGTGTAAGGAGGATTGATTGAGAAAGAAATGATAGTGTAAGGTTGTGAAGTATGGATGAGAGAGCTGAAGCCAGTGTGCTGAAATGGTTTAGACATATGTAGAGGATGACTTAGAAGGTATACACATCATAAATGGGGGAACAAGAAAAATGGGAAACCAAGGAGAAGGTGTAAGGATGGAGTGAAGAGGCTTTGATTGTTCGGCATCTGAACATGGAAGCTGTGAGTCCCGCAAGGGATACAACAGACTAGGGCTATATAGTATGCAGGGGGCAACATATTGTCCATGGACAGAACTGGGACATATACAGCAGTCAAAGGAAACATTGGAAAAGTGTTTAGGGCCTGTTTGTGGATAGGTGGTTTTTGGTTTCATTGCACTGTACATGACAGCTAGGAATTAAATGATGAATTAGCCAATATGAGTAAAAGCCAGCTATAGGTATTGAGATCAGAAGAAAATGCAGTCAGAGCATTTGGTCAGCTTGGGGAGTTAGCAGTGATGAAACCAGGGATGTTTTGATGATGCAAAATCAGGATAATAGCAAAATTGCAGACTTTATTAAAGTCATTAATATAACACCAGTATGTAGAGGAATGTCTGAGCTAACTTCTAAGCAGTATAGGCAGGTTAGTTTGACTTTCTATTTAATAGATATCTTTGAGTGATATAATAGGACATATTAACCTGTAAACTGTGGCTACAGGCTACCATGTTCTGCACCTCTGCACTGAAAGCACAAGAAAAAAATTGCATTTAGATTTTTATAGTATTAAAGATGTACTTGCAGAAGTATGAAAAGGACGCATTCCTTTATCTGTATTTGTTATGTCTTGCTGGAGTGTTGAAATGCATTTCTAGGGGCTGTCCAATAGACACCTGGTGTGCAGCAAGGGATTAGCAAACAGTGCATCACAAGGGAAGAGAAGGAAGTAAGGAATGGATCATTGATCTTGTTGCTCAGTTTTTAAAAGGATGATGCAGAAATCTTGTCTCTGATGATGCATATTGCTGTTGGTCGTGCATATACAAATTGTTTTTCACAGTTGGGGTATTTGTGTGTCGATGAATTAAGTACAGGTGACTGACATAAAAAGAAGGAGCAAGTTTATTTAAGAATAAACAAGAAGCTTTTGCTTTACTAACATTTTGATTTGCTCTAGATATCATGCACCACCTGTAGTGTGGGAGGTAATTGTATCTACAAATGATGAATGTCATGGTTTGGATTTATAGATTGTATAAGACTAAGAGAGTAAGCAGGTTTTTCTAAGAATCACTTTAAAGCTAGACTTCATTAGACTTTCCAGTACCTTGGGAAGTAGATGGTACTGGTTCACTAAGACACAGCAATGTACTCAATTCCTCCATGCCGACAGAGATTCTGCTGAGGGCCTGATTGATGCATAGGTAGTGTGAGAAGCCCTCTTGTGACATGTGATATGGCTTATGAAGGTGATACTTGGTGCACAATTTAGAATAGTGGCTTGCAAAATCTTGTCTTGGGTCAGCCTAGGCTGTGGGATTGAAGACCTCCAAAGACTCCACAAGGAATTCATGACGTGTCACAGTTGATGCTCTATGAGCAAATGATGTATGTTACAGTTTAAGGGTTAAGACACCTGATCAAGAAAAAGTGCTTAAATGAAGGCCAATATGTATTTGTGCCAAGAAAAAGTATGCAGACACAATTATTAGTTCATCACAGAGCCTTAGGAAATCTTGACCCATTCACAGTTTTGATGAAAGCTGGGTTTATGATCTGTTTTTGAGCTATTTTTAAATTTTTTTAAATAAAAAGAATTATTCATCATAAGATAATAGTAAGTTTACAATTTGACACCCCCCCCCCAGGAGTAAGTAATTTAGAGTTTTGTTTGATAAGGTATCCTAAGAGAACATGAAAAGATAACTGCCGAACATGGATCAGAGATTTTTTTTAACTACCAGAAAATTGAAGAGGGACTCAAGTGGAACAGTATCTGACAAGAAGCACCACATGGAGTGGCAGCAGCCTCTGTGTGGTTTGTAATATTTAACACAGAGGAGGAGTTTTGATGCTTTGCAGATGACATCAAAGTAAGAAAAGCAATTAAAGTAGAGGATGACAGAGTGAAAATGCAAGAAGGCAGGGATATATTATTGTATAGATGGATGGATGAGAACTTGATGGGACTTGGAAGAAAAGCTTGAAATAAGTCATGGTTAATAGGGGATATAGTGACAATGCTCCCGTCAACATAAAACATAGGAATAATCAAGTGATCCCAAACAAAGAGGTAGAATGTGGACAAAACATTGAAAAAAAAAAGAAAAATATTGGCCGGTTATGTTGATGAGTAGAAACGATGACAAGAACTTTCCCCATGATATTGTAAAAGTTCAGTGTGTGCAAGAGAAATAGATTGAATACTGCTCTGTTGTATACTTACCAACAAGGCAAGCTGAAATGAGTAAATTGAAGACAATTCAGAAACACTGCAAGCAAGATGAAGACTTGAAACCCATGGTTTCACAATAGACTTGAAAGAATAGAAAGATGCATGAAGACTAAATTTTCTTTTCCTAGATCTCTTTCCAAAGTGTCCTGCAACCCAAGGCTGCACCATTTCCAGTTGTAGGGAAATGTAGACCTTTGGATCTAAAAGTTCTTTGATGAGATTGTACTCTCAGTGATATAGCCTCATTAATTGCAGTTTAATCTTGTGCAGATGGAGTCTGGCAACACTGATGATCTGTATAAGGCATTAAGGGGGTTTACACACTAGAATGCAAAACATCACAACGTGGAAGGAACCAGACTAATAAGTTTACAAAAATACCCTGAAATATATCAAAAAGCTACTAAATGAGGGCATATGAAGGGACCAAGGGAAACCACAGAAAGGTCTGTGGGACATGGTTGTGGAGAGGGGACCGTAGTTTTGGTGCATTACATAACAACTAGAAAATGGATGTGAGCAATTGAGACCTATTGTTTGTCTGCTCCTGGTGCTACTGTAATATCACAAGAAATGATGAACAAGAATGAGAAAAAGAAAGGACAAACAAAAACTCGTGAGAGTCCACCAAAAAAGATGGAAAGACTAATGTTGTACAAAGTGAGGGGAAGGGACTGGAAGTTGTGAACAGCTCGAAAAAGATCAGAAATGTGGATGAAGATGATTTCAAATGAACCCAATGCATACAACAATGCAATGTTTGTGGTATTATTAAACAAGCGGTATATTCATTGAGTGGTATGCACTTGCCCTGCTTTATGAAAAAAATGATTTCTTAGGTCCTCTGATCTCTTTACTTTCTTTTCTCACATTTAAAGTACCCTTCTATTTTCTTACCTATTTTCATATGTTTATATCCACATATGTGTGTGCAAATGCACATGTTTATCTTAAGTGTTTTTGTTTGTCCGTGTATATGAATTTGTAGTGGAAGAAAAGTGTGTGACTTGGGGAGCTGGCATTTTTGTTTGTGAGCTTGTGCTTAAGTATACTTGTGCGCAAAGTGCTTTTATTTATAACATACCTCATGGTGTGCATGCATGCATGTTTGTTAAGTTTGTGTGTTGTTTTTCCCCTTGTTCCTTCTCTATGTTTTCACATCTGTTGCAAGGCTTTCCATCTAAAATATTCTCCAAATGTGTTTGTAATTTCTATATGCACACCAGTGTAAATCTAAACCATAAACTTTATTTTTTGCCTTACCCTCAGACTTTTGTTGTTTAGTTTTTCATACCTGCACCCATCTTTTGTGAGAGCGAGTATGATTGGATGTTGAACAGGAGATTTATTATTAGTTATTGCTGCTTTCATTGGCAGTAATTACAACGTTACTTAGTTTCTAGCCTCATGCTTTTAAGTTTGTCAGTTTCTTTTTCATGAAGGTATTTATTTATTCCCTCATTTGCTTAAAGTCTTTAGTTAAAGTACAGTGTGCGGAATCCCTGTCATAGATTGAATTTAAATGCTTATTAGTTGAATTAAATGTTCCCCAGAGCTTTTTCTTTAGCACGAGCCCAAGATTTTGTTAATTTTGATTATTTCTGACTAGCACTGTCTGTCAGTGTATTATTATTTAAACTTCTGTTAACTGTAGGTTTGTTTTATTCCATACAAACCTCTTTGGACTTTCAGTAGTAGTTGCAGTAGCAATGCTTGTTTGAACTTATGTTGAGTAGCTTGTAGTGGTGAACAGTGAAGATCTGTCGTTAATATTGTCCACGGAGGTTTGAGTGGAGCCCATCTTTTGTGTGTTTAGTATTTAGTTAACAGGAACGTGACACCTGTAACCAACCACCTGTTTTTCTCTTCTCTCTCTCCCACTCCCTCACGTCGGTGACCTTTTCACATCACTTTGTTGCCGATCCTGTAACTGTTGGCTGCTGATGACATCCTGTGGGAACACATTCCTCGGCCGTTGACTTGTGTAGGTGTATATCCTTGCGTAACATCCGTGACAATGAGGAAAAGGACTCTGCATTCCGTGGGGTGTGCAACATGATCAGTGTAAACCCAGGAGGAGTGGTGGAGGACTTCATATTCTTCTGTGATGCTATTGCTTCGTGGATCAGCCCCAAGCAGGATCTCAAAGAAATGTTTCATAAGGTAACAATTCTTTAGGGTTGTTGCCCTCTTGTTGCAGGATAGTGTGTTTTTATGGTCCATTTCATTAGCTAGGCATCAACTATTTTGAGTACATTTATTTAAATTGAATTAGATTTTTGATTAATTCTTTTACTTGAATGGTGAATTGACTTAACTGTCAGAAATGTAATTAGTATTTTAGAAGCCATGAATACTTTTAATTATTGACCTGCCCTGAGGTAAGGATGAACAGGTGGATGATTGGCAGCAGGCCATCATCTTATCCCAAGCTTTGAACCTGGATGGGCATGTGTGTGCATCATCAGTGCTAACCTTTGTACTTACTGGGATGTTACATTGATTCTGACTGCATTGAATAGTATCAGAGTGCCTCAAGATATATAAATTTACCCCCAAGCTAATACTTATGCTGATTTCTTCATGCCAGAAGCATGAGACTTAACATGGGCACTTTCTACTTGTAGAAATTAATATGCAATGCATTGATATTGCTGGTGGCAGATTCAAGTGAAAAACTGCAGAAGCTGGTGTCTGATTTGGGGAGATTGAAAGGAGAAAGGTGAGAGCGAATGTGAATTAAAGCAAGGTTATTAGGTTTACTAGTGAAAAGAAACAGGTTATTTGGAGTGTGAGTTTGAATGGAGTGACTTTGATGGAAGTGGAGTGTATTAGATACCTTGATGTAGATAAAGCAGCAATTGGAACTGTACTAGCTGAAGTGAGCCATAGGCTGGAAGAGGAGGCGAAGGTCTCAGGTACATTGAGGGATGTGTGTAAAGAAGGGTCACTATCTGTGTTTGGTGGATTAGTTGTCAGTGTTATGTAGATGCGAGGCATGGGCCCTTTTCAAATACGTAAAGAATAGAATGAGTATGTTGCAAATGAAATGCTTATGGACAATGTGCAGTATGCGGAAGGTTGATCAAATAAGAAATAATATGGAAAAAAAGAGGTGTGGTAGAAAGAGGAATATGTATGAGAGAGCTGAAGTGTGTTTGATGAAATGGTCTGGACATATGGAAAGGATGAGTGAGGAGAGATGATTAAGAGGGTATGTATGTCAGAAGTTGAGAGAAAAAGAAAAAGAGGGAAACCAAGGAGATGAAAGGATGGAGTGGAAGATGCATTGGGGGTTTAGGTCCTGAACTTGCTGGAGGGTTAGAATGAATTGGAGTGAATGAGCATGCTTAGAAGTAATTGAATCTCCTGGTGTTTTAAGGTGACATGCTGCCAGTAGGCTTAACCAGGATATATGAAGTTATTAAGATAGATCATGGAATAGTTTGTGGAGCTTTCTGCTCCTTTTTCAGTACAATATACAGCACTTGACACCTAGAGAGTGGATGTGTGCAAGTGCAGCTGCTGTTTGTTCCAAGATGCTGCCACACTAGGTCAGGAAAAGTGTTTAGGTACAGTAAACCATGGAAAGGTCTGTGGGGCCTTGTAGATAGGGAGCTGTGTTTCTGTGCATAACACACGACAGCTTGAGAATAGATTTGAGCGGATATGGCCTTTCCTCATCTGTTCCTGGCTCAACCTTTCCCTGTCTGTTTTTCCCTCTTTCTCAATTCTCTCTATATTTTAATTTGGGCCCGGCCTTGATGTGGACTTTTGTCCATGACTGGAGCCTTTAAAAAGAAAAAAATTACTGATGCTGGAATTGGTGATGAGGTATAATTTTTTTGTTGTTGTTCATGCTTACCATTTCCTCCGTGAATGAGGTAGCATCAAAAACAGAAGACTGAGTTTTAGAGGGAAAATTCCTCACTTGGCTCCTTGCTCTGTTCCTTTTTTTGGCAAGTAAAACAGGAAGGGAGGATTTCCAGCCACCTGCTCCTGTTAGTCACCTTTTACGATACGCACAGAATATGTGGGCAGTATTCTTTCTTCCCTATCCCTGTA
>JAYMFT010000055.1:230045-245813 GCA_038088735.1 Panulirus argus | reverse complement strand
AAAAATATATATATATATATATATATATATATATATATATATATATATATATATATATATATATATATATGAAAAAATTCACTGAAAAGGAGCTTGTTGTCTCCAGCTTAAATTTGCCTTTTTATTTAAAGGATTCATTGTGATTTCATCATTTTCAGTATATCTGTCTGACTTTTATAAGCTGAAATTTCTTGAATTAGAAATTTTGTTAGCTTGAACCTTGAAATTTTAGAATTTTAAATGTTAATAGCTTGGTTATTAGATTTTATACCCAAGATATTTTTATTATTTTTAGTTTTGCTGTATAGGAGTATGTCATGGTATATAACTGCATTATGTTAAAGACACTGTACAATATATGCTTGTTCTAGTAGTAAAAATATTAGTTATTCCTGAATATTGGTATTAGATAGCATCTCCTTTTTCCTTCTGTTTTGTTTATTGTATTTTTATGATTGCAGATACTGCACTGCTTTAAGGAACAGGTTGGGGAGGAGAACTGGAAGCGCTTCACAGAACAATTCCCCCCTCCATTGAAGGAACGCCTCACCCAGCATTATGGAGTTTGAGCAGGTGGGTAATATCTACCATTGCAGACATGGGTTCCGTCTTAAATAAATGATAATGATTCAGTCTCCATTGATACTTATAAAGGGAACATTTGTTTTTCTTAATGTTATTTTTCCTTTACTTGTTTCATTGATGAGAACCTGTCTGTGACAATCCTTGGTGGAGGGATATGTTTGCTGTGAGGCTCAGTGATGGAATATAGAAGACTGAGAAGGAAAAATTATACTTTGGGAAAGATTATCATTTTGTAAATGAATTGTTGCAAGAAACCTCAGGTTGTTACTTCTTGTATTATCTCAGGGCACCGTCCTGTAGAATAGGGAACACTAACATCAAAAACATTGATTCTTGAATTGGAAGCTTCATGATATTTGCAGTACAGTGGGAAGATATGCTTTTGTAATCTGGCAAATCTTGTTGTAGTTATTAATATTGAACTATACTGTATTAGTAAAGTTTAGTATTATATACATTTATAAATAGTGTTTCATACAGATTTGTTTTCTGCAGGTGGTGCTGCAATGATGTCAAGATCAGAGCCCAGGATGAGGGAATTAGACTCCTGGCCGAGCTCTGTGGCATATACAGTTAGGAGGCCCAGGTTCTCCAAGTCGTCGGACCCTGCGTGCCTGGGTGGGGGGAGGGATGAACTTCTCTCAGCCACTCAACTCAGCTTGCTTACCTGCCTGTTTGACAGTGTTGTCTTGCCATGAAGACTGCCAATGAATACCTGCAGAACAACTACAAGGCAGGTGTAGCTGGAGCAAGGAAGAAGCGGGTTAGTGAGAGGTGGCTGCCGCGCGCATCGTCGTGGGAGGGACTTCGCGATCTGGGTGGGGGGACGCGGAGGGAGGGGGGTGGTCAGCCCCTGGTGGGAGGGACTCGGGTGGGAGGCTTAGTCCCCAGCACAGAACATCAATGCCCACCCACCTGCATCGCCCCAACCATACCTGGATAAGGGCGTGGGCAGCTGTGTGGGTGCACCACGTAGAGGCTGCTCCACTCAATCTATGCACTCCTGCCACATACCTCACATCACCTCATATGTAGGTAGAGTGATGGTTTGTATTATGTAAGATATGTAAATACTTGGAAGGTTTTATTTTCTACATGATTACATAATGTAATAAGTCTTTCCTTGTGCCAATCATGGTATCCATGACCATATTTTCTCACAAGTCATTGTTGTTTAGGTCATGTAGTGTTGCCTTTTTTTTTTTCCCATCTAAGCAGTGTGGGCAAGATTCCAACTGCAAGATGTTGTGTGGTAGGAGTGATAGAGGGAGTCTGAAGTAGTGTGTGCCTCTCGACAGTAATTCTACCAGCCTGGGGCTTCTACTATTGCCAGTGTATTGGATAACCAAAACACTACCCTAATATGGTGCTACTTTGACTTTGTTCAGGTTTCTGTATTTAAAGCAGATGACCTCAGTTTAAGTGTAGATTATGAACAGAACAGGGCCAGACTAGTGATATCATGAAATAATGTTTCAGTAAAGGCATATCATAATGCATCCCGCACTGATGTATGATGTCACTGGTGTAGCCACAAGCAGTTTCTGTAGGTTGAGTGGTGCTCAGGCTGGTAGCTATACTGTGCCTTAATGGTTTAATCTTCAGCAATGGGACCAAACAGAAAGGTTCATATCACCTGTCAATGCTGTTAATTGCTTGCAGTTTTTGACAGTGCTGCAAGCACCTTTGCTTACTCTTGAAAGGTTCGTGTTGCTGTAAGATAAACCAGAATATTTCCCAGTGCACACATAGGACTTAATGGAAACGACTGTGATCATAGTGATTTCTTTGATTTTTGTACTGTTATGCAAAGTAAGTTAAATATTACTTTCCCTGAAAGTCTCTACATTGAATCATTGATAAGTGGGATACATGCTGTGCAATAGATGTAAACTGATAAAATGGTGTTATGAGTGGGGCATGTTGTGGGAGAAATATTGTTAGTATTAATAACAAAAAGGGGACCTTAGCTTCATTAATCATAGGAGGGGTTTGGGGTTACAGACTTAAACCCAACAAAATACAAAATTTGTAGGATTAAGAGCCAAAGAGTGTTCTAAGCTCAGTGCATTCTTGAGACTCATCAGACACCTTCCAAAGATATACATATCATCTTTGTATACACAGTAAACTCTTTGGTTCTTGTTGCGGGGGCTGAACGAGATATCATATTTTAGAATATATATATGAAACTGCAGTATGTAGGCTATGGGCTAATCATGAGGGGCATATTTTCAATATTATTATTATTATTATTATTATTATTTTTTTTTTTTTTTTTTACATTTTACCTTAGTTTTATAGAGGGATTCATTGGGGCAAAATAGCAAAAATTGTTCGGGGCATCATAAAAGTTTCTGGGTTCAACATTTCTGAAATCGTAAATTTGGTAAGAGTTGTGTTGGCAGTCAGAATACAAGCTATTAGTACTTTTTTCTTTTCTTTTTTTTTTTTTTATAGGTGCATCCATCTGTATTTGGATTGTAGCAACCTCAGATCACAGTATTCTGCCTGTCAGCAGTAACCTTGGTAGCAGTTTGTTTGGTGTATCCGTAGACAAAATATTGTCAGTAGTGTTGTTATTTGCAGTGTTTCTTGCATGCCCTCAGTATGTTATAATAACTACTTGCATATGTATCAGTGACTTGTTAGTTGGCTGCCGGGCAACAATTATAAGCTGTAGATGATGTGGTCTCACCAGCTCCTTTCCAGGGTGAATACTGTGTAGTCAGTTGTCTCTGAAAATTATTTATACAGAAAGTGGGGTAACTGACTTACATTGCGGGAATGTTAAATCAAGATAAAAGTGTGCAACAGTGTCTTTTATCTTATGAGAGTTCTGTAGTGTACAGTAATCTGCTTTTTGTCATAACGTCATGTATGATAACTGCCAATAATGAATCATGTATCCCTGGGGTATCCAACCATATCAATAGAAAATCTTCATACAGAATTGAAAATTTCTATTGTGGGAATTAGTAAATGGTTTGGGTTGAGATATTCATTTCTATGAATGGTAAGTCAGCCTCGCATATAGATGCAGATTAATTCAAATTACAAATTCTTGAAAAGTGTATGTTTTGGATACATGCAGTTTGCCTTAAAGGAATGGATAACTTAATCCCAAAACTTTTCATCCTTTGCAGTGGAATTTGCTTTGAAGATTTATGTTGGTGATGGTTGGGTTTGGCCTGACATTAAAGGAAAAACTGGTGTTCCTTCACATTTATAGCTAAGAGGTGTCTTTTTCTTCAGTGCTCCAAGCTAATCTGATTCAAAGAGGAAGACTAGACTTAGAGACTGATTTGTGACTCCTCAAGTTACTACCAAAAAGTTGTGTAACCATTTAATGTATTTGATCTTGGTGTAGCCCCAGTCTTGCCCAGTTCTAGCTGCCCAAACTTTAAAAAAAAAAGAACCTGATGTTCTGATAATTTCCTTGTGATAGGAAAAAAGATAATTTTTCTTTCTCTTCCTGGCTGCTTATCATGTAGCTGCCATGGTTTTTGAGCATTATTTTGGTATGATCCTAACTTAGATTGGTAATAAGGATGAAGTTTGTCACCCTTTTTGGAGCTCTGTCTGTTTTGTCCTAGACTGTGCCTTAAAGTCAAAATATTCCCCTGACAGTCAAATGGTTTATTTGTTCGCTCTCTGTGAACACAGTTGCATGCCAGTGTTGATAGTTGCGCCATTATCTGAATAAAGGACATGGGCTGGTTATTCAGAGGGCAACACCAGTGTTCTGGATGTATGTGCCCAAAGTAGGTATGAATTAGGTGTTACTAACATAATGAAGGTCCACCTCTAATGCACCACTCAGTCATCACATCACCTACACCTGTGCACCATATTTCTGGCTTAGGGTTAAGGCCTGAGAGGATGGTCAAGTTGGTATTGGTTAGTAAGTCGGAAGAGAGTACACTGTGTGTATCTATGGAGGAAGATAGAGGTGTTTTGTTGTAGTAAGAAGGAAGTTTCTATCTGTTTATATCACAAAAAAAGTGATTCTCATTCATGTGATAGGCCCAGTCAAATGACTATGCGAGAGAATAGGAAAATTTGCTAGGCTGAATATGTCATTTGGCAGTTAGGAAAATGTTCTTCGTGTCACAGTGCCTCTTAACTAGCTGCTAGGAAAATTGTTAGGCTGAAGCACTGCTGACTGCGGAGACTTTTTTTTTTTTTTAGATGTTGCAGGTAGGTTCAGGATAGGTTGTAGGAGTAGGGAGGGATGGAATGGTCAGACACACGTATGGCTAGGTAAAAGTTAGGAGCTGGGTGGGTGCTCACCTTGTACATATGTATTAGCAACTTACTTCCATAAAGCTCCCTTTTTGTGTGTTTTCTCACAAACTTGGACTTAGTGTAACAATGGAATTTGTTGCTAATGGATTTTGTGCATCATATTTTAATATATAACTTATTATTCACTCAGTAGAGTGAGGGTGTATGTATGACAGCTGTATCTTTGGATGACTGATTTTTCTTAACAAATTCGTGTTCTACGAATTTATTTTAATGCGGGTCCTCTTCTTAGTTTCTGATCATGCTCAGTGATGATAAGAGTTTAATAGTTATGGTTTTAACTAGTCATTAATATGTTAGGGATACAGTCTTATACTATTTTTATTTCAGAGATGTTATTATTAGGTGTTAGGTTAATTTTATCCTATATTTTGCTCATTTAATGATGATCTAGTACAAATATTGTTGTTAATATCAGTTTTAGATATTTTGTTAACTTAATTTTTGATTGAGATGGAAATGAAGCCTCTCAGGCATTATACCTAAGCCAGTAAGTGTGTTTGTTGAACCTAAGAATATGGCGCAGTCTTTCCCTTGTTTTGAAATGCTTGTGGGTCACCATTAACATTTTGCTGTCTGCCCAAGGATGTTTTCTTGTACAAATTGTTGGTTTTTGCTGTGATAGATGTAAATCCTGATTTGTAAATCATTTGTGATATATGGTCTTTGCACAAATTTAGGCTTGAATGGTAGGATTCTCTTTTGATAGGGCTTTGTTGGTTATTTGGCTGTAATTAGCAGTATACTCTGCATGGTTATTGTGCACCTTTGAGAATACCTTGTTGCCATACATTTGGATTCACTGTGACTTTGTAATATATTGTATATAGGAAGATTTATTTTTTTGTTTGTATCACTTGATGCAGTTCTGTCTTACCCTTTATTTACACATGTATATGCTATATTTTTTAACACATCTTTTTCCAGCTTATATCACCACATGTTAGGGCCCCTCATAGTATATTCCATTATTTTTGTTTATTTCAGTAGAAATTACCATGATCTAGTATTTATTGTTACCCATCAACACAGCCTCAGTACATAAAGTATGGTAGCATATTGTTTGTAGTGTATTGTTGAAATTGTTCACTTTCATACACAATTCTCACCACATTCAGCTAAAGAACTAAGGTCTGAGTGCTTTTTACAGTCGTGAGTTTTAGTGTCTAGGATTTGAAGTAACTGACAGACTATAAGGAAATATTGTTATCTCTTTTATACAAAATACCTTAGAGTGCATATTAGAACGCAAGTAGCTTTGTTTGTACTTTAAGAATTCCATTTGACCTTAGGGCAGAGTTTAAGAAATGAATTATTTTTTTGGTGATCCCTTGCAACTAAATATATTTCTGTAAACTGTATATGTAAGTTTTATAAGACATTTTTAAAATTATAACTTTGATACTAAAGAAAGGTGCGAGTTGAATTATGAAGTGCAGAGGTGTAGAGTGATGTGGCTTAAAGTTTCTCCCAAAAGTTCTTTCCTTCTGTTTTTTAAAACCATTACACTTGTAAGTGAAAGGAATTCATACATCAGAGAATTTACTAAGTTAATTGAAAAAGTTTTTAATCTCACGATCCTCAGAAAAACCATGATGCATATTCCAAATTTTGTTGAAGTATGGGTCATATATTTTTTTGTTTTTGAAATTTTTGTGCTTCACGATAATGAAGAAATTTTCAAGACTAAAGTCTTCCTGCTAATTAAATCAAATTTCCTTTCCAGTAAGCAGACAGGATGACTGTATCAAATAATTTTGTTAATTCAGTGCATAAAGAACTTTCTTGATGTTATCTGGGAGAATTGGTCACAAAGGTGCGAAACCAGCCATGTCACCTTTCCTATTGCTGTGGTGAGGGATTAAGAGGAGGTGGGGCAGCAGCTCACTTGGTGCTGTAAGTGACCTATCTATGTATAACTAATAATTTTTTTGCTCAGGGAATTACTGCTGTTCATTAAGTGGGGCTTTTAGGGTGGGATGGGGAAAGGGGATGGACAATAGGTTCATATATTGGTGTACAGTATTAAACTGCTCTCCGGGTTATGGTAGTCCCTCGTTTATTGGGATTACACTAAGAATGAAAAAAATTAGTCATTCCAGTTTTGAATTAGAAATTTTTTAATGCTTTGAAGGGAAGGGAGAAAGGTCACTAGCCCTAAGCTGTCACCACCTCTGCCTTGCCCTAGTATACACTGTGTTGTTAAAAGTAGTGGTGCATCAGTATAAATGGAATGGTGAAAAAATGTGTTTTACTTTACCTTGATATAAACCCTTAAACAAAAGCTGGGAGTCTTCTAATGAAGTCTTACTTTGTACACACTGTCAGTCATTATATTTTGACTTAACTGCTAAGGTTTTCTTGGTCATTGTAGATGCTTATTGCTGAGACTACCAGTTTTTGGAAGTACTTATGAACTGTAAATGTGCACATTAAGTAAATGTAAATATGTACAAATAGTAATCACATGTAGTGATGTGTAATTTTGTGAATGCAGGTCTCAACTGTAAATTCTTCTCCAACCGCCTCAGCCAGAGGAATTACACTATCTTTTAGGGCTATGTTGCGGCCGTACTGCATGGCACAGACAACTGTCAGTGAAGGCTTAATTCTTTGGTGGAGTTTGCGTTGGGCAGAGTTTGGACGCATGTTGGTAGATGTGAGTGGGTTCTTTGGTGTTAAAAAATAAACTTTCGTACATCTCTGGTTTTGCAAATGTGCAGATTTGTAAAGGAAATGACAAAAAACAGAATTTCTATAGTGTATTGGAACAATGTCTTATCATCCTAGTATATTTACAAATGAGTTCCCTATATTTTACATTTTAACAAGAATTGTTACTTAATAGGAATTGTTAAAAGTCTACATATAAGGTAATTATACATTACTACATTTTCCATAAGATATACACTTTGCTTATTTTACATTGATAACTTACTAAAGCAAGAGAATGGCAGAAGCGTTAGGGTAAGCAGAACCTCTTGATGGGCATCCCTACTGACGGACCAGCCATACCTCATTCCTGCGTTTCCAGAATTTGAATGGGGGATCATAGGCATTCCTGGAATATTCCAATGTACAGTCAACAACAAGAAAAGTACCAATACATCTAACGTGCTCTACTTTTTTAACGACAAAGAGTTGATATGATTCACTGACAGCATTAATCAGAGGTAATTTCTTGAATTTAAAACTACAATCATTCCTTGAATGAAGATGGACTTTGTGACCCTTAGGTATAAAGGCCTGGCCTTTGACTCGACCCTTAATTAAAGGTTAGGACAAAGGCTAGGTTTGTGTGTATATATGTATATATATAACATTTATTTATATTTATATATCTACGGGTTGAACTGTCATGGTAAAGTTTATAAGCCGCTCTCTGCCCAGCACTTACCAGAAGACAAGGTTGTGGGTGAAGGTCTTCCCCGCCTCCATCAACACACTACTTAGGTCTTCTGCCTCCTTGTTCCACGTGTCCTCGTCCTGCGCGTACCCACCAAACTTCCTGCAGGAGCCATTCAAACAAACACCTGTTCAGCTTCTCGCGAGCTATGTATGCAAAACTGCTGCTATTTTGTGGGGGTCAGGTGTGGACGGGTGATATTTGGATTGTAAGTAAAGTACGGCTGAGGGGCATAAATTTAGTTATGGATTTCTGATGAGAAGGTTGGGAAATTAGATGTGTTCAGATCTAGAGAGGATGAGAAAATGTATGAAAACTTCATAATACACTGTAAACAGGAATTTCGTGTCTGAAAATGTCTGAGCATGTTGCTTGTAAAGTGCTTCCATAATAACTTTGGTATACATGTGTAAGTTTGTGCCTGTCAGTGTAGCAATTTGTTTCATGATGTGGCGCGATTTTAGTTAACAGTTAGGGTATTAGGTTTTGATATTTCGAAGAAAAGAAGGTTGTGATTGATGGGGTTGATATTGGTGGAAAGAGGACAGGCCGGACTAACCTGGTGAAGACGGTAATGTCAGGGCGACTAATGATCACCACCTGCTCGTTGGTTGGCGCGGGCGGGTCCACTTGCGCAGCTTCGGGAATAAAGAAGCAGGCGTTGTACACTTTGTGCTCCTCCTCCGTCCTGCACTCTACCGATACTGGGATCCCCATGACCAGCTTCTCTCCTGTGAATACCAGAAGAAAGTGTTTGATCATCACGTCTGGTAGTTAAGTCACTGCCTAGACAAATATATAAATCCACGAAGTGTTTGCTCTATGGCTAAGGCGTGACGCTTCTAAAACTATAGAGAAACGTCAGTTTGACGGTTTAACTACTATTGGCACAAGCGACAAATTTTTTTTTTTTTTTTTTTTTTTTTTTTTTTTTTTTTGAGGGGTGGGGAACAAGTACGACATTTTGGACGAATCACAACAATGAAGGAACATTATTTGAGACGCCTCAGCAGTGATAGAACCACAAATGGTAGAAAAATGACATTTGATTCGAACACAGCACGTGGAATATGGGCGACCGAAGAACATAACTTACCCTTACTGTTTTCGCCTCCAATGTAACCGAACAGCCGGAGAAACACGCCGATCTGGTCACCCGTTGAGTAAGTGCCGTTCTGTGCGGTACAGGCCCACTTCCTGGCAGGGTACAACCGCTCCTCAAACCCCTGTGGCAACAGCGTCAGATGAGAGCAAGCCATTGACAACCAATTTAGGAGGATGGTTGGATACGGGGGTCATTTAATCGTACATATGTACTATGGCTCAAGAGATTATCCAAGTAATTCTAGGGACTTTTAACTATGTACTCCTGGGGATTAATGGGTTTGTATCATTCTGGCCATGAATTTGGTTTACTTTAGGGTGTGGTTTGATTGACTGAAAGGGGGTAGGATTCTTTCGAGTGATTCTAGAGACATATCTTTTGTTTGAATCATTGGGATTTCCCTATAAAGGTTCATCCTAAGCTGTTGCTTGCAGCTACTCGCCTCATCTTGACGGACCACGGTGTATGGCGCCTCTTCCTGTGGTCCCAAAACCCTAGCGAAAGCCGAGAACTGTTGGAGAGAGTCACACGTGTGCAATGTAACAAGTTAACTGCTGCTACCTTTTCAAAATTCTTTTATATCTCTCAAGGAACAATGACATTTCAGATTTTTTTTTTCCATGGTAAAATGAAGTGTAAAGCCACCAGCACTCACCAATGTAGCTGCTTGACATGGTCGTGTTACTCCAGCCGTTACCGCCACCACCACGACCAGCGCCAACCTCAGCATTATTAACGCCATCCTTCACTTGTTCCTCTCGTATGCAACTGAAAGCATATATATATTATATATGAGGCAATAAATACCATATTAAAAAAATTGTATACTGAATTAGAAAATCTTTTCCCTTGGCCGACGATAATTTTCCTATGAAGAAACTGCGAAGCAATGAGACAGAAATCCTGTGACTCTGTCTTTATCGATCTATATTCTGAAAACCAACTTCATTACTGTAAAGCTGCCCTTTCATGAGCAAGGAAGCCTCATTCGCCTGTGTGCGTTCATCCGGGTAGGGAAACAGAAACCTTATAAATATCGTTTGAAAAGAACGAAACTATTTTCTTTACAACAATAAGTTTATTTCATAATTTATTTTTAACAAAGCTGATAACTATGATGCAAACCAGTGATGACTCTGTGGTACAGTTGGAAATAACAATTCATTAACGAACGCGTATGTTACATCGACGGACGAAGCATTTGGATAAAAGTTCCGCAATACTCATTTTGATATTAGCATCAGTATCTAAGATACATAATTAAATAAATAATCATATTACATTTTATTTTCTTTCTAACTAATAACCCCATCGATAGGTTACGGTATTTTTTCAATCTAAACAAAATTAAAGCGAGTTTTAATGTCTATAAACCCACGTTGTTTATATTTACATTTTCCTGTGTGTCCCGCCCAATTCCAGCACTGCCGGTTATGGAAGGCTGGACGGCACCCAGCAGTTGGGGAAGGAACCCATCACTCAGCAAGAAAGTTACGGTTAAGGAAAGAACCCATCCTTCATCAAGGAAGTTAAGGAGATCGCAATGCTTAGCTGAGAAAAGCAGGCATTCGAAGATCCAGGGTGAACCTAATGAGATTTAGCATCCTGCACACACAACAGGTAAGATCTGCCGTTAATGTACGGTAACACGAATATTGCGTAGAGTTAACAGCATTTACTAAAGTAGTTTACCACAGCTTTCTCAGCAGCTACTAATGTCATCACTTTTAATTAGTCATTGCACTGCTCTTTGTCTTGTGACCCAATGTTATTATCCTCTTGGTTATTGTCAAAAGTCGTTGGGTTATGACACCGGTAAGAGACTTGCTAGATTTGAGTTAAAATATAAGATAAAACAAAGTTAATTCATCAGATGATACAAGAAAAAAAAAGAACTACAGTAATAAGATCACACTTGGGCCACAAGCCAAAATAGTAGGAAAGGCTTCATTCCACTGAGGTGGAAAAAAGAATAGAGAAACAAATTTTCCTTTACCTCGTTGAAGCAGCGAAGGGGGACCAAGGTGAGGTGGAGCTGGGAGTCTGTGTACCACTCTCGGTGGACACCAGCGGACTGAACCTCGCTCGTACACTTACTTGTTACTTAAGCTCATACACAGACACGGTCGATCCTAGCGCGAGCAACCAAATTTTAATCTGGAAGCAGGATTTCTTTTTTTCTCCCTATTAAAACTGCTATGTGTGAGTTAGAATTTTTAGAGGTTAATATGAACTTTCGGTTATGAAAATCCATCCGATGTTTACGAGTTCCTTACAAAATATGATAAAGTTAGATTGTGATCAATAAAAGTTAATGTAACCTTAAATCATTACCCTCTGACACTAATACCTTCACATGCTGCCCTGGTGAAGCTCCCACGTAACTTATTTGAATAATTTACGATGAATATTTGGCGTTAACCAGATCGAGTAAGCTCTAACCAACTTTAAATCATTGTACGTAACAACCTAACTTAATATACCATAAACTCAACCACTTACCCAACCTCCTTTCATGCAGATGGTGCGGGCACAAGACTAATCCTAAAGTTAGGATTGGGAATTCGTGGTCGAGGAATTTGAAGCTTAACTTTTCATTTTTTGTGGTTTCTAGTACTATCCCAGGATTCGTGTTTATGTAAGGGGATCCCATACTCATTTGTGAATTTTGAATTCTATTTATTTAACCAGATGCCACAAAATATGTCGAGAAAACCTTGCAGATGACAACAGAGATGCCCGACCTTGTCGCGCGTTACGCATAAATCAAGGAACTAACCTCAAGAAGAAGAAAAAAAAAAAAGTATGACGTCCTTAACAACCAGTCAGCTTTCTGCCTAACAGCAGAGTTCGGATGATCAGGGTTTCTGGGAAGTCATCAAAACTGAAGCTTCGTTTCGGGAACTCATGGCTGAAAGCTCTTACGATGCACTACAACCGCGGAAGCCGCGATGTTGTAAGATTGGATATAAGTCACTGTAACCCTCACAGGTACCGTGTTACTCCAGATAGAGCGCGTGGGCTCACGTATGCTATGACCCCTGTGACAACACATACACCGTGTGAACTTACATTTCCTGTGACCCTTTTGACCTCGCGCACTGTATATGACCACTGTGGCTCCACATGCACCGAGTGACCCATGTGGTACAGTGTGAACCCAAAACCGAGCTAGGTATTTGAATCTGATGCTAATTACCTTTCAAGACTATAATTTCATTATTGAAAAATAATTAACTCTAATGGAAAACTCTATTCATCATAGTATGACGATGCTCACCATCTAAAACTGTTCATAAGATAGATAAAAAGAAAAAATACAATGATTCTGTTGTGACCAATTTTCGGAATGGGAATACGCAAACACATTTTTAAAGTATTTAACACATTTTTTCCTTTATAAAACCACACTTCCGTAGAGCGGATTTCAAGATTATCTTAGATGTTATGGGTGTAAGGATTAAATGAAGTGTATAATAAAAATTATCTATATCAGAATTTATGTATATTATTTAAACGTGGTTTGTAAATATCAGTACAGCAGATTTACCGTGCAAGGGCACCTGTCTAGACTCAGTGACGCCCCAGTGGTGGGGGTCACTGACATGAAATTACAAGCTACGTATTGTCTTAAAACAGCTCCGATGCTGTACGGCCTCTCCCTGTTGACGGAGTACACGGCGGTGCATGGACTTTTTGTCCCAGTTGACGGAGTGCACGGCGTTGCACGGCTATTTTTTTTTTCCCTGTTGACGGGGTTAGATAGCATGCGACTCACTTGATGGGGTTGTGCAACCACCCCACTTGACAAGCACGTGTGGCCCCCGTCAAGTCTCATATTAAATTGCATGCCGGCGTCATTTAAAGAAAGGGAGAAGTTTTTGTTTGTGTCTCAAGGCAGGCGCAGGGGGATAGGCTACAGAGTGCGTGGTGTGTCTTTATTTGCAGGCAGACTGATTCATAAAGAAAATAATCTTGTATAGTTTCCAGTGAATATTTTATACATTGTTGTGCAAAATCTTTTAGACGACAGTTTCCTTAATGCTACCGAAGTTATACATTAAGAAATGATACATTGACATTTGTTTAATTAAACATGTATTTTGATTAAGTGTTCCTACAATTTTTGCTGGGAGTTAGTTAAAGAGTTTGAAGATGAAAGATAGAAATAATGATTGCCTTGACCCGGAAGGTATATGTCAGCGTCCAATTGTACTAGCACGAAGGTCTAGGTCAGTGGCGCCGAGGTCTGGTCTGCAGACCAGACCTCGGCGGTGATTATAGTGTGGTCATCTCTGGCGACACCCAGCCGTCCCCACCACACCACCCACAGCCGTCACTTCCACCACCAGGCTTCACCACGACCACACCCCAGCTGTCTCCATCGCTACTCCCAGCAGGCCCTATCGCCACCAGCCGTCCCCAACAAAGTGTACCCAGAAACCCTGTTATCACGAAACGGTTATCTTAAAATTAGTTTTTATCAAATATGGGTTAACTTAACAATGACGGGGCTTTTCTGGTTAATGCCAATGCCTAATCTGGAAGCGTCTTGTTTGTATCTTACGTACTTTTGACTTCTGTTCATGATATTGCTATTTTCTCGATTATTTTGCTCCTAATTGAAATATGGCGAGTGATTTGCTAAGAGTGCAAATTAGGAGTGCGTAAGGAAATTGGTTCTAATGAGAAAGCATCGATATTGCTGTTGAAATGCGGCTAACCTCTAGAGAACGAAGATATGCACGACTTTACCACCCTTAGATACAACTGCACGACCCTTGAGAACGACTTGTTACGACCCTTAAAGCACAGCCCAAAGATTCGCCACCTTACCCCAAGGGGGGTGTCCCTTTAGTAACTGTCTCGCTTTATAGGGGTTCGTAACCGTCATACCCAAAGGGTCTACGTAACGCAGTGCCTTAAGAAAAGGTTCCCATGACGTTGTAACCTCGTGCTCGAGAGGTTAATCAAACACACAGTTCTGACAACAGGTAGCGCAATTATTAACACAATCTCGGCGCTGATAAGCCTCGCAGGCACACGCAGAAGAGGACGAGCAACAAAGGTGAAGCGACACTTACCCTCTCTTTTGTGTCGACCTTCCTGACGCCTGCGCGTCAGCGTCCTTCTTTGTCTGATCTCCCACCACTGTGGTCACATTGGCCGTAACTGTGTGCCTTCTTAGCTGATAACGCGAGATACGCTTTATCTCCGTTAGGCCGTAAGAGACAATGGGACCAAGTGCTGTGTTGTGTGTGTGTGTAAGTTGCCAGGGGCGAATATTTTTGTTTTTTTATATCTAATCTCTCACAATAGTCGACTGTGGGTTCCTTGAAATTGATAGGTAATTTCGCACTTATCAACGGGGGACATTTGGCTCATTTGTAGAAAGAAGAAAAATACTGATTTCTAAATCACTGCTCTTGCCAGAACTAAACTTAGTAACAGTAACATAGTGTTTTCGATGATTTTCATTTCATGTCTTAAACGATGGGACTACAATAGACACATAATTTCTTATCTTGAATGACTGGATTACGGTAAACCTAAGATAATAGGTAGAAACAGGAAACTTGACAATGTTTACTACAGTGAATCACAAAATCTTGATGATGTTCCGTTTTCTGTGAACCATCAGCTGGTCACTTGCCATGTTTTAGGGATGTTTGCATACCGTAATCTGCTGATGTTTTAAAGAGTTCATATACAATTGCAGGCGAGGCATCGTTACTTCTTGAGGACCTAGACGCTAGTATCTTGAGGAGATTCGAGCGCTTCTTCTTGAAAGGTGAGTACGTTATTGCCTCCTCAGCAATGAGAATTTGTCCTGGCAACAGCTGTAAACTACAGTCTAAACTTTACCAAGTATACTCTGGGAAAATTGGATACTTAAAGTGTACAGACTATACCCGGTATGCTCTGAGTGCTATACATTTACCATTTAATACACTGTAAGCAACATCAATTGGGC
The DNA here is from genome assembly GCA_038088735.1 of Panulirus argus. NCBI lineage: Eukaryota > Metazoa > Arthropoda > Malacostraca > Decapoda > Palinuridae > Panulirus > Panulirus argus. The sequence goes on along the minus strand of JAYMFT010000055.1, from coordinate 230,435 downwards.
CACCTATTTTGCCAAAGTAAAATATATGTATATACAAGCTGCCTGACTTTATAGATTTGCATCTTACTCTGCCACCTGTCTGCCAAGAAAGGTCGATATCAAGAATTTATGGAAGTTGAAGTTGCAAGACTCGGAGTATACTTTGGTAGTATTTGTTGCGCTAGGAATAGTGGTAGTGCAAGGAATACATGGTTTTAGTTGACATGCAAGGTGTTTTCTTTTTTTTTTTTTAGTTATTTGTTGTGTAGGAGTAGATATAGCCATAGAGAAAGAATACTTCCCTCGTATTCCCTGCGTGTCGTAGAAGGCGACTAAAAGGGGTGGGAGCTGGGGGGGGCTGGAAATTCTCCCCTTCAGTTTTTACTTTTCCAAAAGAAGGGACAGAGAAGG
>JAYMFT010000055.1:184564-223656 GCA_038088735.1 Panulirus argus | reverse complement strand
GGGAAATATTCTCTCTCCCCTATCCCCAGGGATATATATATATATATATATATATATCCCCAGGGATATATATATATATATATATATATATATATATATGCACATACATATATACATACTTGTTCATTGTCATCCTTCCCAATGCCACCCCGCCCCACAGGAAACAGCACAAATGCATGAAAGAAAAGACAAAAATGATAAAACATTCTTCTCTCCCACACCTGATCGCCACCCTCTTCATCAGCAAGGTAACGCCAGGAAACAGATGAAGAAAGGCCACATCCGTTCCCGTCCATACATGAGCTGTCATGTGAAATGCATCGAAACCACAGCTCTCTATCTACATCCAGGCCCCACAGACCTCTCTGTGGTTTACCTTGGACATTTCACATGCCTTGGTTCAGTCCATTGAGACCATGTTGACCCCAGTACACTACATTGTTCCAGTTCACTCTATCCCATGTACTTCTTTCACCATTCAGCATTTTCAGGCCCCAGTCACCCAAAATGTTTTTCATTCCAGCCTTCCATCTCCAGTTTGGTCTCCCCATTCTCTTTGTCCCTCCATTTATGACACATATATCCTCTTTGTCAACTTTTCCTCACTCTTTCTCCCTATGTCCACACCATTTCAACACACCCTTTTCTGCTCTCTCAGCCATTTGTTCTCTTGTCTATTGCACATTATTTACCTCCCTCAAAAACATCTTTTTATTTTCCCTAAGGTTTAATGATACTCTCTCATTTGCCCTATTTTTCAACCCGTGCACCTTCCTTTTGACCTCTTGCTACTTTCTCTTATACTATTTCCCAATCATTTGCACTCCTTCCCTGTATGTACTGCCCAAATACCTATCTTTTCTCTTTTACTAGCAACTGTACTTCTTCATCCCACCACTCCGCCCACCTTACACCTTTCGCATACCACATACATCTCTTGCACATGCCATCACTGCTTCCCTAAATACCTCCCATTCCTCACCCATTCCCTTTGCTTCATTTACTCTCACCTTTTGCCATTCTACACTCAGTCTCTCTTGGTGTTTCTTCACACGTCTTCTTTCCAAGCTCACTTATTCTCTTCTCCCCAGCATTGTTTCCTCTTTTTCAAAAACCTTCACAAGTCTTCACCCTCACCTCCACAAAAGTGATCAGACAGCAAAATTTATATCTTGGAAAAAAGAATTTGACCAATTATACCAAAATGGTGAATTAATACATGTATTTAGAAGGCGATAAAAAAGTATACTACTCAGTGTCGAACCTAAAATTAAATTTAGTTGCAGGGTAAGAGTGACTAATGTATTTTATCTGTACGACACTCAGCAATTAATTTTACTGCCATTTTTTTTATAGTTGTGAAAACCCAGAAAAACTTTCACTGCCTGTTGTTCATAGCTGTGCAGAAATTCAAAATAAATTTCACTGCCATAGCCATGCCTTCTTTGACTTTTTCTAAATAAAAATATTCTCTACTATGTCCTGAACTATTTGATGAATTTATGGAAGGCATGTTTTAAGTTATTTCTCAAGTATCCTTCTAGAAGAAATATTGTTGTTTACCGAATAAATAATTTGATGTTAATACCGTTTCATTATATAAAGTATGTCATCACACAAACACTTTATGTAACTCTGGAAAGGTAAATGTCCTTTCATACAGTTGGGTCTGCCTAGGCTAGGCTGGATATCACACTTAGTAAGGTTACCTCTTTCTTTCATTACTAAATATATCTATCTATATATCTGATGCCTATTCCCACCTGGAACTCCCTCAAGGGGGAGGCCACAGTGCCACTTCTTAGCCTTTAAGTGCCTCACCCTTAACAGGCCACATGCAGAGGGTAACTCTAATGCAGTGCTTGCAGAGGTTCCTACCTCATGTTCCTACAGACTACTTCTACCTAACGCTCTTACCTAATGTCCCTACAGACTACTTCTACCTAATGCTCTTGCCTAATGTCCTTACTTACAACCTCTACCTAATGATCCTGCCTACTACTTGCATTTATTGCTCCTATCATTTTGCCAAGGGGCAGGACTAGTGCATAGTGCTCAGTGCAGGAAAATCTAGAGTTATGAATAATGAACTGTGTGAGTTAAGTGTTTTCAAGTGCTATGTATGACAAGGAGAGATTGTATGTTTGTTGACAGAATGCCAGTTGTCCACGTGTGGGTGAAACAGACAGAAAAGACTGCTCCCCGGGTTAGAGGAGTGCAATGTGACAACTACTGAAGTGCTGGCTCACTACATATTCATCATTAACCCTCCTGATCCCTGGTGGGTAATACTGGTCATATACCTCCCTGGTCGTTGGCTGCCTACCAACTACTACCTACCTACCTGTTTCACTACTATGCTCCAAAATGAGAGGACAAATCATAAAAGCAAATAGTAAGTCATCTAGCGCAGTAGTGTTCTAGACTAATGTCAACTAACTAGAAATTTGCATTTTGTACAGCCTGACTCGAATGCTAACTAACCTAAACACAATGTCTAAGGTGATGTTACCATGTGCAGGCAGAGCACAGTAACACCTCCCATAAGAATCTAGCTCAGGAATATTTTCTACATTGACTTAAGTTGATGCAGCACAATATAGTTAACATATTTATATAAATGTAACACCACTACTCCACCTCAAATATTATGTCCATCTCCAACATCACCACCACTACATCTCCAGTATCACTAGCAATAAATCAACCACCATTATCATCACTACTCATTCCAACACCATCATCAGCACTAATAATGACATCAACAAAACCAATAATTATACTGTACTTACCAACGATGATGTTTGGCATGACTTTGAACCTTGAGATGCTTTTTAGGGCACATGATACAATATGGTTCCCTAGAATACAGGGATATGATTTTTTAAATACACAAACTGTGCATGAATATTTCTAGACCAAAACTCCTGATGACAGGTAAGCTTGTGATCATTAACCTCTTTCTTGCTCACTTTACAAAACTAACAAATGAAGCAGCCAATCCTGGTGTTGATTGAACAATATCAGTAAACTGAACACCTACTAAAGTTAGGTAAAGTGTGCAGCATGGGCATACTTAGGGGGCACATCCCCCCCTAAGAAAATGAGAAAATAGTGTATGCACTGCAGGAAATCTGCTAGAAGTCTTAAGGCAAACCAACAATATGTTAAAGTGATCAAATCCCACCATGGGGTGTTACTAGACTTTACCTTCCTGGCTACACCACAAATGTAGTCACCTTCGGCAAGGCTGTATCACTGGAAGTACAGTCTTGTCAAAGAGCTTGTCACTCCGAAGGAGACTACATTCCCTAGTTAATTTTAGTAGTACAGTTTTGGGCTGTAGGAGCCTTCAGAAAGAGGTCTTGGGTAACATCAAGACTTTCATAAAAGCTGAACTTGGGGAAAATTATAAATGAACAAAATAAATTCCACTATGGGACACTTCCTACATCCCTTTCCCCAAGCCTCTATAGGTATCGCTTTGAAGGCTTGTCCCACCAATTTTGGCTTTGCCTTGCTATGCAGCAACACCTTTTGGTCCCTGCATGAACATGACTTATTTTACTGTTGACATCAGTAATCACTAACTTGCCCTAATTATCACTTTTCATCATTCAGCTGTTGGAGAATATAGTCGTCTTTGAAATTTCACATTAATACTTTAAGTGGTTCACTTTCTGAAAAGTCATAGACACACATCTACATTACACTCAAGCAAAAAAATTTTTACCAAAACATCCACATCCAAGATCCTTACAGCCCGAAGAAGTTATTTATTACATCTAAATAATTTAAAGAATGCACTGAAAAATTAAAGAAAACATTTTAAATTTTTGAAGTGCAACACATACCACAATTGTGATCATAAAACCAATAAGGATTTCTAAACTTCCGTACATCAGCAGTAAAATCATACGATGTACCTGCAGGTTTGTCATGGTTCTATTCCAATCCAAAGGTGATGTTGGATTTAAGGGTATTTTGTAAAGACAGCTGTTACAAACTAGGCACCAAGATGAATCTGTAATAACATGATGAGCAGGGATGGAGGGAAGGCGAGGCACTCTTAATGGTCAACAGTAAAAGAACAAGCTGTCTCTTGAGCTTTTTATTGATATTTCCAACAAGAAAATTTGCAAGTGCCTTTGTTACCTCTTTTTAAATCTTCATGATCTAAGGATAAAATTTAGCAAAAACAAGTTACTGAAAATCCCACCAAAACTCGGATACTTTTTTCTCCTTTGTCCAAGTTAAATCGTGTATTTAACAATGTTCTCTATCTGGAATAAATAAATGACCATGAAAAAGAATATGCTCAGTTGGGAACAGAATCAAATGAAGTTCTCATGAGAGATTAATATTCTCGGGGAAAAAATTCTGTAGCAGAATCTTCCAACACAAGGGATGTTCTTAGAAAAGTCCAACAAATAACATTAAAATGAATAAGGAATACAGTCTGAGGTTGAGAAAAGATCCACTCATGTGCATTTCTAATGGATGAGGATTATGAACTTTTAAATGAAAAATTCAACTACATGAGATTGTGAATGGGTTAAATAAGAGGCTGTGTGCTCCCACTGACACCAGTTCTAATGAATGAGGAAAGAGATATTCTAAATCTGCTTCAAAATATGTGGAAAAATCAGTCTTTGACAGCCAGCACAAATTGAGAAAATGGTTTAACAATCATGCCATAAATAAGGTTTCTGTAGATGAGTTAGTAGGCAAGAATATGAAGCTTGTATGGGAAATTGTATGTTGCTGCTAATTGTGGCTTGTTGTGCAGAGATTTGAGGATCCTTTCACTTGACATGACTAATGTCCAAAAGGTGCCAAACCAGGCACACTTAGGAACTAATCTGGCAGTTTATAGATGTACATGGAAGAAAAATACTGGGGTAAATATGATAATGCACGTCCCTTGTATTGCACCTAAGATATCTATCCATTTACTTTATCACAAGTATAAAAGAAATCAAGACTACCTGACCTACACAGGATCAACCTCCCTTTTTGAAGATATGAATGGCAAAACCCTGGTTTAGGCATTTCATTACACCTATGAGCTAGTAATGGGTCAGTTAAATGCACAGCTTAAGAATGAAATTTGCAATACATGAGTTAAAAAGGTGATTAATTCAGCTAATGAGTTGGTACACTAAAGGTCTACCCGTTGGCTAAAAGAAAATCCCTTGGGTATATATCCTCCAATCTATGTCTATTCTGTTTTTGCACATGAAAAAAATAAATACAAAACAAACACATTGAAGAACCACTCACACTTTTGAAGTCACAAAGCATTTCATACATCCAATGCAATAAAAACAAATGCTCGACTTATTTCCAGTCACTTCATGGTACTGAAGGGAGTCAGTAAATAACAAATGGTTCTTAACAACTGTAAAAGTTTAGAATAGTCATGATACAATCCTACCATAGCTTTACTCAGCATGCTTATTCTTTCATAAGTACTTTTAAACACTAAACATATATATTATAGCCACTACATCAAATGACTTATATATGTTATACATGATAAAAAAAAAACAATCATCAGCAGGTGTTACTGGATTTTGCCTGCACTGGGTTACACTATGGGTAAATGGTCACCTTCAGTGAGATCATATCATCATCAGAGGACAAAAATAAGTAAAATCTCACAAAGGAACTTCTCTGTCCAAAGGAGTCTATCATTTCCCTAGCAGTGCAGCCTTGAAGCGGCAGGAATTCAAAAAAGGAGGTCCTTCGGTTATAGAATTCATTATTTGTGAATGCCCACTGAGCCTAATCACTTAAATTTGTGATGGATATTTACTCAAGATATTACATAATTCTTATCACAAAATACAAAGTTCCTGATGAGCACCTGACATGGTTTTCAGTACAAACAAAAGCTTAGGACCAAAGAATTTACATGACATTCTCCATAAATATCAGACTTTCATCTATTAAATTCCTTCTGCCAATTGGTTTACTGAAGGAAAAGCTATTTCCCTAACAGGAGAAGATATGGGAAGATCTGCTGGTAACATCTCAAATAATCCAAGAATTTGTATAAATAAGTGATTTAAAGAATCATTCACTTTTGTGCAAAGCCCCACAAAAGTCTGGTCAATACAGAAACATCTCTCCCTACCTTTTGAGTTAAAAGCAGCACAGCATTTAATACCATAGAATTTAGCTGTGCAGTGTATTATAAGTGATAGAGGTCTCACACTGCATGAGTGGAAGTGCTTGTCAGAGTACTCATTTTACAGAGTGTAATCCATTTCCCTCAATCATTAGAACTGGTATCCTACAATAAAGCAATTCCAGTGCTGCCTTACATTTCTCAGAAATGGCTCATGCAGCTGTTATCTATTATTTTAAAATCCTGCTTAATTCACTTACATATTTATTTACAGTAATGCAGTTTCCTAGCATTTAAAGCAAGGTAAAACTTAAACTATATATATCTTATCTAGTACTGACCTCATTATCAGCACAACAAGGGAAGCAGTTAGTTATACCTAACATTTCCCTTTAAAAGGTACCAAGATAAAGTGCATCTATCATTCAAGAGAATCAAAGATACAACTGTTCAGCTTCACCTGACCATACACACAAGAGAACAACCTTAAATGTTGCAATATCAACAAGATAACATCTAAGTTAAACTGATTAGAATTACAGAATCTAATGTACCTATTGAGAAATATGAAGACAATTGGCAAACTCTAGGATTGAAAAGACTCAGAGTTAATCACTAGACATACATACACAAACTTCTCATGGATTTGTACTAGTATGAGCTATCTAAAACTGCCACAGTTTCCATGACAACACAAGTTATTTGACGATGAACAACAAAAATATGGCCATCCATGGTTGACCTCCCCTCTTTCGCCATTTCTAAGTAAATTCTAACTATATATATATCTGTATGTTTGAAAAAGTCACTGGAAAGTTCTAGTACACAGACACAATACACACCAACACTTGCACACATTACTGTAACTCATCAGTCTGAAATATTCAAACCTGTGATCAAATGTGCATCTCACGTGAAACAAAACAATGGTCATCAACACTTGTTTTGTGAATGTCTTAATTCTAGAACAGAGTTCATTTTCCAATATGTAAGTGTGCATGCTATCAAATATACTGCAAACAAGATATTTTGATACATTCATCAGTATACCTTGCCATCACTGTAAGGTCATTCTTTATCTCCACGCATCAAATTCGAGTCATTCAGCATCCTCATGCACCTATCCTGAGTTGTTTATAACTTCGTGTCAAATAAAGTTCCTTTCAAGACAGTACATTTTATAGGTAACCTTAAAACTCGGTAAAGTTGCTTGCTGCAAATCTTTCAATATCGTCAAAGTTCATACTGTCCACCATCAACTGGCAACTCTGAAATTCAAATTCTAAAGTAAATATTCTGTCCAGACATATTGAAATACTGTATATCATACTATAAATATAACTACTGGGAATGAATTTATATAACTGAACAATTAAGAATTAAGATGTGATTGGACTCAGCTGCCTGTGGTTGCACCATAAGTGTAAAGTTACTTCAACTAGGCTGTATCATCTGTAAGTGAAAGAGAGTACTGTCTCATCGAGGAACTTCTCACTCCGAAGTATCCACCATTTTCTGACTAACAGAAGTAATGTAGCCTTAAAGCCATAGGAGCCCCTTCAGTGAAAGGGTCCTGGGGTTATACAATGATGAGGGGAAGAAGAAGAAAAGGATACATTGCTTCTTTCAACACATTTCATTGCTATAAGAAAACATTAACTAAAAAAAATTAGTAACTAACCTTTTTAAATTCACTGACTACTTTTGTAGTCTGTTCTTGAGTTAAGTGTTTACTAAGAAAAGATTCTAACTGAATAAAGAAATCTGATGTTGATGCTACATTCTTTGAGGAGCCTGCACCACCTGAAGGAGATGCCATCTCTCCTTTCTTCACCATTAGATGGATTTTTGCTCCATCAGTAATGCCAGCCTCATCAAGCGTTATCTCATCTGTCGAAGAGAAAAGTTAAATATTGTGAAGAAGACTATTTCCCCTAGATAAAGACAGCTTCATTGCAAAATTAATAATTCAGTTGGGTAGTTCATGGTATTTATGCTGAAAATTAGATCGCTTTCTCTGGTTATGACATTGCAAAAACAAAGATGACAAATGATTTATGTTAGAATATTTCATCTGCCATATTTCTTCACTTTAAGACAACGGTATTATCAACCATAACTTTGAAGCAGACAACGTTCAACACAGCCACAAGGGCAATCCAGAAATAAAAAGAGCGGGGGCCTCTGCCTCCTTTTTTCATTCAATTTATATATTTTTTCCAACACAAATTATCACATATAAGTGAATAATGAATTAAAACTTTTAATCTTGATCCAATGGGATACCAGTTTAATAAGTACGTTAGTGCAAGAAACATGAATAACATTTGACGTACCTGATAATGTTTTCCCTTTGTAAACAAGTCGCTGTGCCAAAGGTGGAACGGAGAGGTTTTCACACACAATATCCTTTACTTCAGAAACTTTGGCAGTCTCTAGAACCTGTGTACATATAAAAGAGAAACATATATAAATATAAAAGAAGTTAAACATGGGAATTACTTCATGATAAAGCAAATATTCCAAGATAACTAACTGAAGCTTTAATAAGCATTTGATACATAACACTGAACTTTTGTATTAGGCCTGGAATTGCACTAATTAGCTGTAACGGAACACTGATTAGGGGAATGCATCACAGAACCACTTGACATACAGAGTACTTCACGGAACTTTTTCACTTTTGTAAATTACGACCCAGCATCATGATGGACTGTTGCTTCAAAGGATGAAGAAGTTTTTAATAACTTAAAGATGAATTAATCAACTTCAAGGAAAAAATATACTGATCAGTAACATATTTCTCATTACGGGGGAAGAAGGAGTAAAACAAAAATCTCTTTTGCCTGTCATAGAAGGTAACTAAGAAAGACAGGAGCGGGGACTTAGAAATTCTCCTATCCTGCATCAGACATAAAAGAAACGAAGAAAGAAACACATTGAAAACTTTAAGGTTGTTTAAGAGATATACAGAAACAAGGAAAAATAATATTTATCATTAACAAATTAATCATCATCTCATATTACTATGTATTTCATATGACCGTAACTGAAGTAACTAAGAAAGCTCGAACCTGCTTTCGCAAATGAGAGTATTTTTCAATAGCACACAGGCAGACCCCCAAGCCACCCTTGGAGTACCAGTATTCAGCCCTTGGGTGACACTTGAGGTCCACTCTCAAGTTACAAAATAATTTTTTCTTACTATTCCTCATTTTCCCAATATTTACCTACTACTATATTTTTTGTTTTTCTTGATTGCTGATCGTGCCTACACTGATGTTTATATTTCAAGGAAAACACTGCTGCCTTTCCATATATATTTTTAGACCAATATAAACGACGTGAAAACATTTATGTAGTTCACCCCAAACCTGGCTATGAAGGTTGTATATCCACAAACCTCACTTCCCAAGGTTTAAAAAACAGCCGACCTTTACCCGGTACAATAGGCAGTGATTTTTAAATGTTAAAAACCGGACCTTTAAAACCATTTCAATGTTCAGTAGTCCCCCGAAGTCTCACGACCCACTGTCAAATAAGCACCCTCGGGAAATCGCCCATTTTGTGGTAATTATCTCTCGGGGAACTTACTTCCACGCTGCACTCGCTCCCTTGCAATATCTTCACGGTTATTTTCATCTTGTTCACCTTTAATTTGGCGCTGGAAATCGTCGATACCCGCCCGTCCTAGCGTCTGCATGTGCTCTGACCCCGGAGCAGCTGATTGGTCAAAATATAAAGGCGTTCACTAATGCCTTAAAGTTGTCGTGTTATTTGCCCCTCGCACTTTGCCACAATTCTACATCAATACAATCATTCAATTATTTTTATCACGTGTAGGTGCATATTGTTCAGATAGGTTGGAAAATGAATATTTGAATAATTTATTCAGCTCGGAAATACACGTAGCGAACACTCACGGTAGCGTGCAAGAAGGACAGTATTTTAGACAGCGCACAGTTACTCATTTACACAATCATATCTTCTACCTCAACTGACTTACATTATAAGTAATTGTGAAAATGTATTTCAACATCACCGGGGAGGGAAAAAAAGGAAAAACGTGACTGGCGTCTCCGAATCCGCAGAATAATGGGATGTGAACTCACCTTTCAAAGAGCAGCAAGATGGACATGGTAATATTGAGATTTTTTTTAACTTTATTCTGTGCATTTTGCAACCAGTAGTCATGCACTTGCAGCATAACTGATGACATCTTTTCCAGGAGAAAATAAGGGGGGTAGGACTGGATAACCAGAATTTCAATATATCTCTTGGACACGACTGGATTGAGTATTCTACATTTATCTTATTTCTAAATCATATTAGTGGGTCTTGAGCATATCAGTTGCATACCTTAGATTTAGAGCACTGAATTAGACGTAATGATTAGATAAGGAATCTCTGAGGAAACTTAAAATATGGAGTCGCCTCCACCTTACTGAGTCAGGGATGTCCTTGTTTGTCTATATAAGCGCTGCCGGAAATGTTGCCGGCGCGTGATGAATAATTAGCCTTAATTTCTCTCTAGAACTCAGATCTTACTGTATTGTTAGCCAAATAAACAAGGAAAAATATATTTTAACTGATCTGCATATGTATTTTCATCTTTCGATTCTGTTTGTTGTATCCAAACAGATTTGTGTAAGTGTAACGGGCGAACTCTTACCCAGAGACTTATTCATCTGAATCAAGATTCTCGATTGAGGTAGTACAACTCGAGTTAAATATATATGCGAGGTGTAGTTTACATCTCCATACTAACAGTTCAAACTGAGTTTTGAGACAGTTTTCTTACTCTCATTCCTGGCTCTAAAACCTCCCTTTTTAATTGGTGAATAAGTTATGCTGGTGCTCCACAGGTGAGTCAAGGGAATGGCCTCTCCGTGGCAGAGGTTAACAGAGAACGAAGGTCGCCCTGAACCCATTTTCTCTTATTCTCCCGTAGTAGATGGAGAAAATCATAAACAAATATTGTAATCTAATTATTTGTAATTATTCTCTGAATCTTATTGGTGTAAAGAGTACGTCATTGTTTTTCTATGCACTCTGATACTAATGATGCTTAATGATCATAGTAATAATAATAATAATAATGATAATGTCATTATTATTATTATTGTTGTTATTATTATTATTATTATCATTATTATTATTATTATTATTATTATTATTATTATTATTATTATTATTATCCTATGTATATATTTTCGGGGTGTTTTTGAGTTTACATTTTTTCTTAATGGAGACGTGAATGCGAGTACCAGACACATGGGTAGGACAACAATGTTATGTTGACAAACAGAAACGTGTGCAGTCCTGGTGCCAGGTGCCACTGCCGGTGCAGGAGGGAAAAGGCGTTACCGGGTTTCTGAAAATACCAATGCTGCTGCAGAAGGGAGGCGCCGAGGACGCCCCACGGGACTAGTGTCGAGGTAAACGTTTTTAATCGCAGGTTGCCCGCTTCATATACCAAAGTTGACTGAGTGTGTGTGTTTGTGTGTGTCAAGGCTTGTCGGGCTTGCTTGCAAGGAGGATAGATAAGGCTATACATCAATATGTCAGTCAAGGTTAAGTCTTAGAAGCGGGTGTGGTCTGTGACCGAAGGCCGAGAACGGAGTGTGGATTTTTGGTCCGGGAAACACACGAGCTTACTGCTATGGGGGAAAGGTCCACGTGGAGCCTAGGGTGAGGATTGGTTTGAGAGACAGTGGGGTGCCTCAACGCAGTTTTTCTTCATGGTCGGTTGATAGGACGGCCTATGTCTTCAAGTAATGACGGTGAAAAAGTAATCCCTCCTTACTCCATCTTTCCTCTTCATATATTTAGATGATTTAACAAAAAAACTGTGATTTCCAATGATCTGAAGACTATGATATATATGTATGAAGTTACCCACTGTTGTTATGTTTCTTAGAGCCCTTTTTTTCAGTATTTTGCACAGATATTGATAAGAACCTGAAGATAAATGAATGCGAATAATGTTCCCTATTTAATGCTTTAGTTTTTTCATATTTCTTGTTTTTTCGTTACCATGTCCGCTTATCACAGGGCAAATTATTCCCTAGTTCTGAATTCTTTTTCAGTACCATACGATAGCTTCAGCGAAATTGGTGTCCCTAAACTTAAATTGAAGCGAATGTATTCAGAGGTTTGAGATAAAGCTGGTGACAGGACAGAGCCCTGAGGGACACCCCATATCATTGAGTACTGCAATGGAATGACGGAAAAAAAAATGATTGGAAGCAGCGAGGAGAAAAGATTGAAATTTGAATAACCAAGACCTTTGCCTTACCTTGTCCAACTTTTTCCATGCAGATCCGAGAGAGGCGAATCATAGACTGCCAAAGTGACTTTGCAAATGCGATATGCATCCCTGCACGATCTAGTACATTTAATTGCCATGAATAACCAAGCACAATGAGATTCAGTCAATCGATTCCTTAACTATGCTTATATCTGGTGATCGCGTTCGGCGTACTATTTTTTTTTTTTAATACCCGAAGAAAGGATAAAACATAACGGAATTTGAGAAGAATAAACACGAAGGAAATAAATTCCGCCCCAGGAGGTCAGGGATCTTCGTAAAAAAAAAGCGGGATGGAAGCCGCCTCCCAGCAGGGGGTGATCACATGTATGCAGGAGGCTGCAAGAGCGAGTATCGTTTCCTCCCGTCGACCAGTTCGGAGCCGCCTCGGGCGGCCATCTTGTCTCCCAGCTCAAGGGAATCAAAGCGCATTCAAGCAACTTAATCGAATCCGAATAATTACACGTAATATATCGTCAGTGGCTGTAAAAAAAAAAAAATGGCGTACTAATTAATCACTAAGTGAATGTACATTTTCACGAAGAAATTATTATAAGAGAAACATATTAACGACATAAATAAGATTAGAATATTATTCTTCCAAGAAATTATATATTTTCTCATAATAAGACCCAAAATAACTGTCTGCTTTCAGTATATCCATATTTGCAGACTCATACGCTAATATCAGCATATTCTATGATAACATATCAGTAAGATATTGGCTTGACGCCCATTTAGCTGTAAATAGCTATTATTACGCCCAACAATAAACATTTACGCGCTGTGCTTTCTATTTACATTCATTTCATGTTTGTTTACAGCTGTGGCTATCGGCTGGTATTCCAGCGTTCAGACTTTGAATAAATTTTGATAGATTTTGAAAGTTAACGATAGATAATGTAAACATCCCAGACTGACAGTTCGGAAGTATTCCGTGATATGATTCGCCAGTTGCACCTCCTCCAATGAGAACTCGGCAAATTTGCAATGAATATATCTCGCTGGTTGCCTGCCACTCGTGAGAATGACAGGTTCGTGAAATATAAAATGTCACCGAGTGACGTCGGCGTTACCAGTCGTCCATATGAGCCTCGTGACATCACTGTTACCAAAGTTGCCGCCGCTACGGGGCCTTGTGACGTCGGTGTTACCAATTTTCGCTACGAGTCGGGTGACTTCAGCGTTATCAGTTGCCACAATGGGTAACGTGACGTCACTGTTACCAGTCGTCGCTAGGAGCCAAGTGACGTCATTCTTGCGCAAGAGTTTCCTGACCATACTGAAATTATAGTAATTTCGAGTGAACACTGAAATCAGATATGATATATATATATATATATATATATATATATATATATATATATATATATATATATACTTAGCGTCTTAAAGCCTAGCCTTTAACGGGAGACTACATTTTCCCAACGTTGTATTTAGCTAATCTGTTCGTCAGTTTTCTTGAAATCGTTTGGTTTTGGGCTAAACAGGACGTTTTCCGTTTGGGCAAAAGGAAAAATGAAAATGTCACGTGAATCTGACAGTTCAGCCTTGCGTCTGGTGTTGCACGCATCCTCCAGTCAAGCTACGACTTTCTTTGGTATTTGAGAGGATTTGTGTATGTGTGAGTCCGTAAGCATTTTGCATGCGACCTATAAACTGAGACACCTCACAAGCATGATGGGAAGACCTTTGAACAAACAATGCTATCGTTAAAGTCAGACAATACAACTCTTTGAGTACGATGGCGTAACCCCTGACCTGACCTTTTTGATATTAGAAGGTCGAAATGTCGTGTCCGAGGGGACAATGCTCATCCGGTAATTAAATTTAACAACAAAACGTATATACACGCACGTATAGCTTAGTTGACCATTCTTGCAGATCGAGAGAAAGATGTCTTATATTCTCTCTCCAGCTCAATCCTGAGAGCAATATGCCGGATAATGGATACCCTTCGATGTAACCTACTCTTTTGTCGTGTCATTTGCTGCTAGTCTACGTCTCTTTACGTTCTCCTGCTCACGGCCGCGTAGCGGAACAATAGCTTGTAACCTCACCCTGAGCAGGGCCGTACATCGACAAGGCTCCTCGTTAAAAGAGATGCCTGGATTCCACCGGATATTGTCATACTAAGCGTACGCGCTTTGTGAACCGTGTCCATTGCTGTGGAATAGGAGCCGATAACTCGATTTGTTTTCCAGCAGAAAAGACTGACGGAGTCCATCTTTTTTTTTTTTTGTCGTGTCTGCTGGAACAAGGGACAGATTACAGCGATGGTGTACCAGCAAACGCCGTACCAATACGGGGTCCAGTTATCTCAGATAATAGGGATGGCAGATTTGAGGTACGCGAAGCTTAGTCATGTACCCCAATTTACGCGCTAACAGCTGGTGAGGTGTGGTGTGTGGACGGTCGATGAGGCCCAGAACTAACTAGACCCGTTCACGGCAGCTGTATAAATACATATACACACACACCCACGCATGTGTATATATATACATTATAGCAGTAGACTGTCTAAACATGGAGTAGAATATATACACACGGGACCGCTCCGTCATGAAAACAGCTGCTGCATCTTTACTATCGTGTTTCTTGCCCGGCGTTTTTCATAATGGCGTACGACTCGCAGGTAGTTTCTCGAGTGATATTTACAACCCTTAAATCCGTCGTCCTTTAATGGCGAAGCCATGTAATTGGCCCACCAGATATATCGTCTCTGAGCCCAAGGAACGAGCCGTGTAATGAGAGATATATGAAAATGTGCGGCGACATTTCTTTCCTGCGCTGTAGACCTGCATCGAGGGAATTCCAGTCTTAACATCTCGCTATAGACGCCATTGTGGAAGTTATTTACGATGTTTTAGGTGTACAGACGGCTGGAGATACACGTGTTTTAGTGACTTGGATTGTAGCCTGCCTTGTGGGCCATTGGGAGTGTGGATACTGCCCCAAAACGCAAGGTCAGTGACCAGAGGGGTTTGTCCGGGTAGTGGCCCCGCGTGTGTGTGTTTGTGGCGAGTCCCTCCTCTTGCCTCGGCCAGACCCCCAAAGCATATTGCTGCCAGCACCTGCCCCATTCATGCCCTGGCCGGCCACACCCGGCCTCCCTTTGCTTATCAGACACATTGCTCATAATGGCCGTATCTCTTCATCATTTCCTGTAATTCCGTTGCATAATTTTACTCCTAGATTACGAGCAGTTATCGGAATACGCGTCCTAATCTCACAAGTTCATAGCCGTGGCCTTCTCTAAATCTGTACGTGTATGTGACGCGGTGGTACTCGTCATACACCGGGGGTATATACGTACAGTAGTCTCTCTTCGTTATCTCAGCAAATGTTTTATGACGAAACTGCCACCGGCCGACCTGACACTAGAGCACACCCTTGGAGTTACCGATTAGGTTTGCCCTAAACCGCTAATAACAGATAACGGGTTCGTTATTTCTACGTTGCACACCTCGGGTAGTCGAGGACGGAGCTCCTGCCGTGCGAATAGATGGTTTCACGCTGATTGGGACGTGTGTCGGGCACGGAAACAAAGGAAATCAATCATTTATGGCTGCGTCTATTTTCCCCAGATTGTCACGACTTTGCAGTGCTTATGCCAGTTTGCTGACGTGGGGTCCAATTTGCGCCATTATTCCTCGAGCGCCGATGAGCGATTCCAGCGACGCTCCGAATGGACCGGCGGTGTCTAGGGACTCGAACACGACACGAAGGCAAATCATGCAGATTTTTCGCAAATATTAACCTGGGTCATTGACTAATGGGAGAAGTGGACGATCGTAGAATGGCAACAATGCCAAGATATGCCCTTGAGAGTTGACGTTCAACGCCTTGGGAGTAAATCGCCTAAATACCCGGTAATGTAAATCGTAATTCACGCGATTTTCCGCGCCGGACCGAGAGTCCGTGAGTGCCTCCGTCTGCCAGAGCGGCCGGCCGGGGGCCCCGAGGTGGCTGTGAAATGACAAAAGTGTCAAACAACTTTTGAACCGGGCGCGCGGTGACTGGGTGGGAAGGGGGGGAGGGAGGGGGGGGGGGGGCCTTTGTTGATGCGCAGCGCCGCCAGATGGCAACACCGACAGTGGCAGCGTGGGGGCAGAAAAGGCAGGCTGGCTGGCGGCCCGGACTTCGTTTTGTGCACAGATTCGCGAGGGGACGCCAAATGGAAGCCCGTCAGTGAAATATGAGCATGGAAGGATGCGGTCATCTTTCTGAGTTCAAGTCATCGAAAGGGACGCAGCCATTCCGCCTGATCTACAGCTTCTTCGTCTTCTGCACGAGTAAAGCGGCGAGGCGGCAGAAGGTGAGGCGGTAAGCGGGCGGGCCCCGTCCCCCCCCACCACCCCGTCAGCTGATCGGCGCCGAGAGTGGGACTCGGTGTGTGTGTGTGTGTGTGTGTTCGTGTCCGCCTTCGCCACCCCATCCTTGTTTAGCATTTTATTTGGGAAGTAATGGCGCCAGGAGCCCGCTCCCGCCTCGCAGGGCAGGGCCGCCGGCGTGGCAGTGCGGCGGCAGCGTTCCGGGCGGGATTTTAAGGCCCCGGCTCGCCAGTGTGTTGCACGTTTTGTGTTTGACAAGATGCTTTGTTTTGGGTGTTGGTGTGACCGATCAGCTGAGAGTGGTGTTGCCACAGGGGCGCACTCCGGGAAATCTCTTGGCCCAAAAAGTTTCGGTCGGGGGAGAGAGACAGAGAGAGAGAGAGAGAACACATATTCGGTCTCTTGCGCATTTTCATTTTGGAAGACATGCAATTTATCGCATGACAATTGGAGATTATTTTTTATAAGTCGGTCGTGACGTGGGTAAAAGGGTAGAAGGGGGACGTGGGGGGGGGGCTTCTGCTCTCTAGGGGGGGGACGACCCTAGGGTTGATTTTTATGGGCTCGGGTGATGGTTGTGTTGGGCCCCCCCCCCTCTCGCTCTAGGAGGAATTTCATTCATACCTTATCAGTCAGTTGTGGGTCTGGCAGGTGAATCATTCGATATGACGTTACATAGCAGCAGGAAGTACAAAAGACGACGTTGCTGTAAGGTGTTATGCAATTGTTTTCTCCATATTTTTTTTTCCCTCGGGTCTGAAATTTCTCGTTCGTTTCTTTTTTTTTAACTAGGTTGTGTTGTAGGCCTATGGGCGACGTTGTAAGGACCATATATGACTTGATGACGGCACTGAATAGACCTCCTTTGAGACATGCTCACGAGAGATGCGATAGAATTGTGAACTACGACTCGGTCACAGTCGTGGCGGATTTAGAAAGTTTTAAGTGTCTAGTCGACGAAATAATCTGAAAACCCACCAGGAAATAAACCCCACCCCCCCAAGGAGTCGTCTGATTTTCCATTATGACCTTCACAGTCTTCTGAATGGTCCGCTTTATTGAAAGGTTGTAGAATTTAGATTAAAATTTTTTTTTGTTTTTAAAGTAAAAATTGAGTTGGAATTTTTTTTTTTAGCAGTTAGTGATTCAAGTTTTTACTCAAAATCAGTTGCTCAAAACTTTAATTTGTCTCCCTGATCTGTAGAAGTCATATATATTTAGAACATGTATTTAGACCATTGTGTAAAATTAAATCATTTATAAATTTTATTTGCCATTTTAAATGTACAAATCTTTTCACTAGGTTTATGTTTCATTTAAATGGGAATGAAACTTACTGTTCCTAACCTATGTTAAAGAGATAATGACATCTGCATTTTTTTTTCAATTTTTTCTGCCATATATTATTTTGATGTTTAACAGTAATCGCACACCATTAACTAGTGCAGTGGAAATTCTCTCAAATTGGTCTCGAGAAGAATTTGCAGATATAAGACCAAAAGCTATTCTAAACCCAGAGGATATATGTATGTGCCTGCTAATGAAGGAGTTATCGATGGAATTGTTATTTTACTGTAACTTTCTCTTTTCCCTTGTTAAGATGCTTCGTGTAAATCACGAGTCATTGGAAGGACTTTCTAATTTCACTATGGGCCCTATGAAATTTTCTTTGTCCCATGTCCCAAGCTATCAGTGCAGTTTTAAACTGGAAAAGGATTGTCTCATAATGGGATTTGGTGTACAGAAAAGTCTTTTACCAGAGTATGGTTTAGGGAGAACTTTGGAACCCACTTGCAAAGGGATAAGAACAATGTTGGGTTAGTTTTCAAGCAATAGGAAGCCATTGTATGTTGTGGACTTCATTTAAGTTAGTTCTGGGGTAATTATGAATAAATAGTTGATTTGGATTTCTTTGTCCTTTGAACAGTTATTTTGTAGTGTATATTTGTGTATTTCATATGCAGGTACCCTACCTCTGTTGGTTCAAAATATGCTGTCATTGTCGTAAATACTTTAGTTGGAAACATTTTAATCTTATTTTCTTATGTGTATATATGTTGCCACTAGTTGGTTGATACAAAATTAGATTTTTTTTCAGTGTTCAAATATATATGCTCTTATTTCAGGCAAATTGGTGTACTTGTTCAGTTTGTGGTGCTCATGGTCCAAGACTTCATGCTTGCTTGCACTGCATTCACTTTGCTTGCTATCAGGGACATATCCAGGATCATGCAGCCTCCATGCAACACAATTTAGGTTGGTTTTTAGCATATATGTTATGGTGAAGTTGAATTTCTGAGTAGTAACCACAAAAACAAAGTTGTTGGTCCCAAAAGTTTGAGGTACTAAATGCATTGGTTATCAAATGTGCAGTATTAGTGTTGTAAGTATACTCTCCTCTGTGGTTAAATGATTTTCTCTGAGGGTTCATGGCTCCATCATGTAATGTAAGAATCTCAGAATAACACTCAAAGTATACCTAAGATGATTACAGCTTTTATATAGAATTGTTTTTCATAATTTGTTCAATGATTTTCTTGTAACTCATGAATGTGATATGATTTCAGTTGTGGATGTAGAGCAAGGTCAGATTTTATGTTTGGCATGCGGTGATTATGTCTATGACTCTGAGATTGGCCGCATTGCTCACGCATGTAAGGAGAAGTCTCGCAGATCCCTCGGATTGGACACAGAGTACAGATCATGGGAACCTGATCCTGTTGAGATGAATCTTTTGCAGGCTCATCCTAAAAGGCGAAGACCCACGCCGAACTCAACCATAGGTTTGTCATGGCTGAGTGTTTGTTGATGATATTTGCTTGGTGAAATCATCTTGGTGAGACAGTTATACAGCTTTGCCAAAAAATGTTTTTTCAAATGCAAAGTAATCACTTGCAGGCAAAGTCTGATAATTTTCCATTTTGCAAGCTTAAGATACCTTTGATTTTTAGTATTTAGTTTATATTGATATAGACATATTTTTCACTTTGTAGGTAATATGTAATTAAGAAATTAAATCTCCCTCTTTATGCCTCAATATGACTGGTAGTTCAAAATTTTTCTGATATTGTTCAAGTTGGGTGAGCCTAAAGATATAATGGAATTTTAAGTGTAGGTTAGATGAATATTATGGAGTAGCATATTGATTATTGATGGTGGAGTATGGTTTTAGAGCTCTATCTCATCTCCCAATGTGCATTATTCTCTGGAGTTAAGTCATTTTTTCTTTAATATTTGTATTGCTGCTTTCCTTTTGTCAGGTCTTCGTGGCTTGATCAACCTAGGCAACACATGCTTCATGAGCTGTATCATCCAAGCGTTGACGCACACACCATTGCTTAGAGACTACTTCTTATCAGACAAGCATATATGTCAATTTAATAATGACTCGACACGTTGCTTGGTCTGTGAAATTTCAAGACTCTTCCAGGAGGTATGCATAATAATATTTGAAATATGATCCAATTTTTTAATTAAATGAATTCATGATTCTATATCCTGGGGTAATTGCATGGATGTATGAGTCTCCCATGTAGATTTTAGGCTAAAGCACAAAGTTTGTTGATATATTAATTTCCTGCATCACCCACTTATGCAGTGAAATCCCTTAGCGCCAAAATTCATTCCGGTGCAACAACACTGCCAAAGCATTCTCACACCTTTCTTTTTGAGTAAGAATTGGTTCAGCAGTTTTAAGGCATGAACATAAATACATCCTCAATATACCATAGCAGGTTGTGAAATGCAGTTTGTGCATAACACATATACATAGATTTTTTGGCCTGAGAATGTAACTGAATTAATGTGCACTGTATGAACTGTATAGGACTAGAAAAAGTTCTGTAACGTAAACATTTTTTTTAAGATGTAAAAGAATAAAGCTCTTTGAAAATTTAAGATGTTAAAGAAAAATATGAATATATGCTTTTGTTACAAAACATTTTGTTCATACTTTAAGAGAGCCTTACTGTATAGTATTTCTGTGAGTTGGTAGATTTAACACCAGATATGTAAGTGGCAACATAGAAGATGGAGAAAGTAATGTTGAAATAAGTAATTAAGTGGACTTGGCATTTGACATGAATGAATGATGAATAGAAAAGAACTGGCTTTAGCTCTTTGAAAACATTGTAGCCAGTGAGACCACAGGAGGAAAAGTTTAAGTGGTATTGAACACAGAAGAGAGTAACATTTTACAGAAGAGAAATTCATGGTTTCAGTACTTACTGTATTTTCACATTGGACTTTAAATAAGATTTCCATAAGTAAGCTTTCCATTGGAAGATCAGATAGCTCCTTTATGGTCAGATTAATAACCTCTTCAGTATGCTGACTTCAAAACAGGTTTTGATGTAATGACACAAAATCTTGTTTATAGGTAGATGTTAACTACAGGTTTTCATTTTAGTTCTACAGTGGGAACAAAGCCCCTCTGATACTCCACAAACTGCTTCACCTTATATGGACTCATGCCAGACATTTGGCGGGATATGAGCAACAAGACGCTCATGAGTTCTTCATTGCAGCCCTCGATGTATTACATCGTCATTGCCAGGTAGCTGTTTATCTGTCTCTGCAGATTTTCTTAATGCGTTCCAAACCATGCGTCTGCTTCAGGACCTTCATTTATTCTTGCACTAGAGAAAGTATTAAGAATTTACTTATACCACTATGATAATGATTTTCATTTGCAAGATATTCTTGGCAGTAACAAAGCCTTTCAATATCACTGTAATATGTGTAACTGATGGTTGTGCATTTCTTTTCAGCAGAAGCCCCTTTGATGGAATGAACATAATTATCATAGGGTAAATTTGAATAGATTTTTGTATCAAATGGAATTCACTTCATCAGCTATTTTCACCAGTCCAGTAAGAGCTCATTATTCATTATGCATACTTATTATAATAAGTCATCATATATGTTAACTAGATTATTATAGATGACACAGTCAAAGAGGTTAAGATTATCCTAAGTGATATTCTTGAGGGATTATTGTACATGATTTATGGATTTGCATTCATATGTTATATAATTTCCGTGAGTGATTTCAGACATTATGTTTATCTGACCTGCCCTCTTGGAAATTAGGAATGGAATTACTGATGATAAGTAGACAGACAGCATTGTGTGAATTTGATATTTAAAAGATTTCTAGTTGGCTTTTTGAAAACCTGTGTTCATAACCGATGGTTACGGATTTAGGAAGGACTTGGGACAGCTTTAAAGAAGGGTTTATGGAGTGCTTGTAGAGTATGAGATGCAAATAGAAAGAGTAGGGTTAGTGAATTCCTGTGAAGAAAGCAGATTACGTGTTTTGAAATTATTTACCGAAAAGCAAATGATCTTTATTTATTGATCTGTAAAAGGTATTATGTCAGAGGCTTTAGTCTTGAACAAAAGTCTACATTGAGGATAAGCCATCATTGATACATGAGAAGGGTTAACTAGAGGGAAGAGTAATGAAAGAAGAGATAAAGATATTTTGAATTTTAGAGGGAGTAGAAAACTTTTAAAGAGAGGTAGGTTGCAGTTGTTGAGAAAGATATGAGAGGGTAGAGAATTCGGAAGATTTGTGGTTTAGGGAAAGAGAAAGATCACATTGGCCCTTCCGGTAGTTACCATCAGCCACACTGACCTAGTTACTGAATAGGAGTTGAAGACTGTGCTAATTATTGTCACTTAGAACAGCATAGGACTTTAGTGATGAAAAGAGCTTATTTTCAAGGGGATATTAATAGATTGAATGTCTTGAGATCAAAGATAGAATAGGATTAAGGCATATAAATAATTTGTTTATTTGGTATATATATTTTTGGGATGGCAAGAGACTTCAACTTGTGCTGTACATCTGTGAAGAAATATGTTTTGAATGAAACTGGAATGGGGGTCGTGTGTTGAAATTTAAGTGATGAGAGAATTGGGAAGAGTTTTACTGATAAAGGAATTTAGGAGAGTAAAAGAAAAATGGAAAGTGTAAACAAATAAGAGCAATTTGGATTTTGAAGAATAGTTTACACTTTCAATGTTTATACAGTACACTACAAGGTTGGTGACTTAACAAAATGCTTAAAAGGTAGTAGATTACTAGTACTTTAAGGGGAGCTTTAAAAGGAAATACTTTTCATTAGGGTGTGCTAAGGATCATGCAAGTCAGTATTGTATGCTGGTAAAATATAGGCTTCTAGTAATTGAATTTACATTTGTCATTGGCAAAATAAGTGCACCGCCAATGTCCTTTATCAATTTCAGGGCAATCTTCCCTCCAATGGAGATTCCACGCACACATGTTCCTGTATTATAGACCAAATTTTTACTGGTGGTCTCCAGTCAGATGTTGTCTGTCAAGCTTGCAAGTGAGTACTTACTGTAGGACGGTATGAAGACTAAGTGATTCCCTTATCCTTTAGTGTTTATAGAAATTATCCAACTACTTTTTTAAAGCAGAAAATTGATAATTTAAGTATTAGTATCCATGTATTGATCATGAATTTGTTTTCTTAAGATATTCCTAACGTAATGTTTTCGGATTATGCCTGTTAGCATTTTTGCATTGTTATCTAAGATACTAAACTTTACTTGTTTAGGAAACTTTGGATAAACAACCCCAGATAGCAATTGTATGGCTTGGATTAGATGTTTGCAGAGGTTTTAAGTATTTTTAGTGCTGGGTTTGTATTGTATATAATCTTATGTTAATTACTTTCAGTGGAGTCTCAACTACAATAGATCCTTTTTGGGATATTTCATTGGACCTAGGGCCATGTCCCTATGGTACCAGTAAAGCAGATAAAACTGTCCCCACTTCTCTTGCCGACTGCTTAGACCGATTTACTCGACCAGAGCATTTAGGTAAGTTTGTAGGCAAGTTCTTCATCGGTTAAGTGATCATAGCTAAGTTTTCCTTCCCTTCACTTACCAGTTAGCTAAACAATAGTTTCTCTGTTTCATTTTGAGTATTTTCCATGATTTGGCTGGATGGCAAATGCAAAACTTGTAATTCAAACAATGAACTATGCACTGTTCATTGCAGCAAAACATTCATTTTCCTTGACACTTTGCTTTCTCACTCTTACCCTCCATTGTAAATGATATTCATTATACTTAAGTCAGTGGCATATATGCTAATGTTTTCTGGACAGATTTCTTAAGAGATAAAATGTTTACCCAGCGTAGTGCCCCATTTCTTATGCTTTTTCTGTCTGCTGTCCTTTTTTGACATTGAAAAAAGAGTTTTGGTGGGCATGTTGTAAGTATTTGACTATTGATAGCCCTTTATCTCCATGTTGTTTGTTATGATAGTCAAATAGCCATCTTTTGCATTTTTTTTTTATTATGCTCTAACTATACAAGAAATATCATTACTACTTACAGTTCTTTAGGTTTTCTGCAAATTATATTGTTACACTATCTTTCCTTACCTGGTGTAAATAATTAAGGGTAACCTCATTGTTGTCGATAGACATTCATCACTCCTTAGTTTTTTTGTAGGTATGGTGAGATAAGAGAGCTGGAAAGTATTAGGAATAAACTGATAAATGTTGTATTGCAACAAGTATTGTATTGCAACAAGTAATTACTGGATGGTGAATATGGGCTTAAAACAGGTAATTGAGAGATGATTAATTTGGAATTAAAACAATAATATATGAATTTGGGATTCAAACAGGATTTTGTTAAAGAAAGTAATCATTTCTAGAAAAAGCTTCATTTATATACCATGATTATTTGATACATTGTTGTAAACTGTTTTTGAATGACTTAGTCACATGTAGGTAACATATTTCTCTTTCTGTTGCAGGTAGCAGTGCAAAAATAAAATGTAACGGGTGTCAAAGCTATCAGGAGTCCACAAAACAACTAACTATGAAGAAACTTCCTATAGTTTGTAGTTTTCATCTTAAGGTAGGTTTCATTATGGGGACCTCACTTGGAACAATAAGAGAACTGTATATATGTTTATCAAATTGTCTTTTGTGAACTAGTTCAATTCATGTATCTGCATTGACTCATTTGTCTCCATATCATTTGATAGCTTTTTTGAAATCATACTTACATAGTAAAGTTAATAGTGTAGTTGTATATATTATTCTCAACGCTGCGTGATATATCTGATTTGCAAGATATATACTTTCAGAGATTCGAGCATAGCAACAGGTTACACAAGAAAATATCAACATTCATTTCCTTTCCTGAACATTTGGACATGACTCCATTTATGTCAAACAGAAGGAATAATAACAACAACCATAATGGTGTCACAGCACATCCGACTGATATTAATAATAGGTAAGTTAAGTTTCTTTTTAACTAGACACAAGATTTCAGAAGATTGCTACCTAAGCTGATCTCGCCTTATCTTTGGCTTGGTTTAACATGATAGTAAATCATACACATCTGGTTAAAGTGTTCAATTCACCTTAAAGAAGCTGGTAACCATTTTCAGCCAAGTAGAACTGTAGTGAAGCTGTGATAATTAGAATCGCTTAAGTTAAGTGACGCTGAAGATTAGCATTTGCTTTTATTCCTTTAATGGAGACTCCACCTTAGCAATTTAGCTGAGGTAGTTAGCTCCACATTTAATCTGCCCATATGTGAAGACTTGTTTTTTGCTCCTCTTTATGAAGCAGTTACACATGTGTAGTAGAACAGTTGGTTCTGAGAATTAGCTTGAAAATTTACAGGCAAACATTTTTTCCTTATCAAAGTATATGTAATTTGCTTTCC
The DNA here is from genome assembly GCA_038088735.1 of Panulirus argus. NCBI lineage: Eukaryota > Metazoa > Arthropoda > Malacostraca > Decapoda > Palinuridae > Panulirus > Panulirus argus. The sequence continues at coordinate 198,152 of JAYMFT010000055.1, read as the reverse complement.
TTATCTGAAGTTGAAATTGAAAGGGGAGAAATTAATCTAGTACCAAGGAGACTCAAGATTATTTTTGAAATTCAGAAAATTCTAATGTGTGAAAGCTGAGAATTCTAACAACAGTAATCTTCAATTTTTTAAATTTGTTTTTAAGGATTTGTTTGTGATTAAGAGCTTGATGAATTAGGTATTGATGAGTATGACAAATATGTTCCAATGTTATCTTCATCCAAGATATCTGAAGCATCTTTGTATTTGAATTGCCAATACTTGGCATTTTTATGATGCACTTTAGGCTTAACCAATTACACATTTGCCTTTTTGATTTATCAGGGTTATAAAGTGCAAAAGGATCTGAAGTTTGCAAGTTTACCAACCACCAAAAGTTATTGTTGTATAAGGTCACGAACTAGTTAGTGGCCATATGTTTACGTGGGGATTGCTGTAGCCATTTGTGTTTATTTGTATTCACAGCTGTGTATAACACATTGAAAACTAGTTTTGCTACAAAAGTCTTTTTAATACCTGTGTCTCTAAACAGCGGCAGAAATGCTGTGTGGCCATCCTACTGTCTCATGAGTGGTAGTGTTTCTTTTTTATTTACAGTCAGTGACAGTTTTCTTTTACCTGTTCAAAGTCGTGTATGTGTAAAGTTTTCCTTTTAGAAATTGGTAGAATACCCTATGGTATTTTTTACAGCATTTAAGATCACAAAATGTACCTCTTATTTTGATTGAAATTTACACAAGGTATAATTTTTTACAGATATTCTCTGTTTGCGGTAGTTAACCATGTAGGCAACCTAGATGCTGGTCACTATACAGCTTATGTGCGTCAGCATCGTGACCAGTGGTACAAATGTGATGATCACATGATCACCAGAGCTACCATCCAGGATGTGCTGCAGAGTGAAGGGTCAGTGAAGTTCTTTAAGGTGTCGGAAAGGATTATTGATAGAATGATTTTAGTAAGTCTATTTACTGATATGAAAGGGTATTTGTGAAGTAAGTGTGCAACAGTCACATAATGAGTTGTGATATTCATGGATCTGTTTAGCAAAGCCTGGGATTTGTTTTATTATTTCTTTTGGTGTTTATTAATTCACAGAGACAATTTGAGGTAGTTTGAATTATTCTAGACATGAGGTGTCATGATGTCACATTGCTTTTATTATTATTGTATGATACTACAAAGAATCAGAAGAGCAATTGATGATCACATGATGTATATCACTGTGTAATGGTTAGAGGAGATTGCTGATTGGAAGACAGAGCAAATGATATATTATTTAAAAATGTATACTGTCATTATCCATATAGCCTCCCTCATTCCTTAGGAAATTATTAAAATGTTATTTGAAATAGGTAACAAATTTCGTATAGAGAAGGAAATCAATTAGAGATTCAGCTTGCTTTCCATAGCAGCAGGCCCTGTTATATCAGTATACCCAGAATTTTCCAGTGAATTACATAAAAACCAGTCTATAAAAGTACCACTTGATGTTATATGTTTGGATTTCCTGAAAGCCATTGGTAAAGTTCTGCATGAAAGATCGTAGAATAAAAGCTCACAGTATTGATATTGAAATACACGGTCAAATAAAACACAAGCTTTTTGACAGAAAGCAAGCATTATTAAGTAGCATTATTTGCAAATACTAAAGTAAGATTGGTGGTGTATCACAAGACTTGGCCCTTGACCATATTCTAGTAAGTAAATTTACATTATATATGACAGAGAGTGGATGTGTACGAATGAGGCCATTGCTCACTTTTTCCTTATGCTGTCATGCTAAGGTGGGAAAGGCAATTAGGTATAAATAAAGTAACATTTAAATGAGCTAGAATTATGTCTGCTAGTCACTGAATTAGATCTCGGTACATAAACAGAATGTGGGATAATATCTGAGAAATTATGTAGACTTGTCCAAAATGGCCATTACAGACTGCTGTCCAGATTTGAGATGTGGCAAGTAAGGTTCAGTGCAGTGTATTTTTGGGGTGAAATCAAAAAGTATTGATACAGGATGTGTGGAAAAATGCATGCAGAGGTTCATGGAGAGTTACCATCAATATTGACCCAAAATCTAATGAAGAATGAATCACCAACATAATATGTGTATTTCATTTATTAGGCATAGAAATTGGTGATATATATATTTATTGACATGAGTGACATTCTATGTGGTTAGAAGGTTTCGAGGGTGGCATGCTTGGAAAATGGCCGACAGAAGGCCATAACTAATATAGTAAGAAGACAATTTCTATATTTACCTAGTTTTTAAAGATTATGTGTTTAAGATAATGTGTTTTGGTGTACTAATATTTTACTTTTGTTTCAGGTACCTCCTTTTTTATCATAAGCAAATTTTAGAGTATGATTGAATACTTCACCTGCAAAACACCGGATATGATAAACTTCAACCTCAGTAATCTCATCTGACTTCTGCAAGTCATAAATGTCAATCTGCTGATTTGGTCTGAAGTGCAGGGAATGCGTTTCATGACAAGTGCTAACAGCTCGCGGTCAGTCTGCAAGTCTGAATACAAACTCACAAATGCTGTATATGAAAAGTCACCTAGGAGGAAAGGAAGTCACGTGAGAAGTCTGTACATTTGAAGATTTACCTCAGTATCAATCGTACAAGACAAGACTGCTGCAGTAGCATTCAGGAATAAAGGCCTTGTTGGTCTTGGAGATAGCAGATCATATTTTCTATTTGCTTCTTGTCCAGTTTGTAGTGTACTTGCAGAGAAAGACCAAAGACTCTAGCTTGTGAAGATAATCAGGGTGTCACAATGCTTACTTTTTACTCTATAACTGAGGGATTTTCACCAAAATAGGGTGAACGTTTCTGTCTTGATTTGTGTCTTCCATGACTAAACAGAAGATAAAGGTGTAAATTGGATCTAGTCCTCAGTACATAAATGTTCCATTATGGTTCTGAAGTGTAATTGCAAAAGGTTATCAGGTATTCAGAGCTTCTTAAGGTGATAGTGATACTAACTTGTTTTCATTCTAGATTGAAAATAAGACCTAGAACTTGGTGTTCAGGGTGGGTAAGGTGATCTCATAGTAGTGGATAAACTTGCAACAACCAGCATTGCTTGAGCTAAGTCCCATCAAATTGCAGCTTAAAGTTATTTTGGTAAATTGATCTACAAATCAGTTTAGGCTGAAGAGATCGATGATACTATCTAGCTTGGTCAGGTAACTTAGCAGGGACATTGGTTTCCTACTTCATTTAAAGGATCAGAAGCTACTGGAAAGTTATTCTTGTGTGAAGTAAAGTTCTTAATCTATGATTCTTAATTTCCGCCGTTTTTTTTAATTATATTGATGCATATTCTTTTTCTTCTGATAAAAGAATCTGTTGACATGGTACATCTGATCTTTTATAAAAGAAATGGAATAACTTCGGTTTTGCTTCTGGTAGTATCGATATTTTATACACTTTAAACAGTATTATGGGCATTTTATATGTATAGTTTATTTGTCATGTCCATGTCAAAAAAGTATATTCTTAATTGTTGTGTTGAAAGACTACTTAAAACTACAGGTATTCAAAGCCAAAGTGTGAAATTTGAAGCCATATTACACAGCTGTATTTCTTCTAATTTTTTGTACATTTTCCAGATATGTAAAAGAAAATTGTAAATATTGTGGAAGTCTGTTACATATGGTTTATTAAGAATATGAATAGTATATTCATCCCTGCCATATGTAACGATTAAAAGTTTAGCTAATATAAATTGATCAAAGATAGTTGTAGAAAAGGTTATGGTAAATATGGCTTTGGAATATATCCTTCAGTGTGTCTCAAGAATTATGACACGGTGCTCTAGCAATGGCCTCCTTGTTGAATATATAGCATTCAGATGGTATCCCACCCCCTTGAGGCCATAAGCAACATACTGTCCACAAATGTACGAGAACTTTTGTGTGTAAGTGTTGTAAAGCATACTATTTGTTTCTGTGTTACCAGTGACTTGGAAATTTGACAGTGGTACATACGTGGCAAGTATTTCAGACAAGTAATTAAGCAGGTACTTTAAGTCGGCCAATTCTATTTAGTTTCATACTGTCGATGATGGGTCCTGCAAAGAAATCTTGGGAACCTGCCGGCATCATTGCGTGCAATCCTCTAGAACTGTAAGTAGGCTTTTGTACTCTTTTGTAAATGCCTTTCATTAGATAGTTATTTTTATTCTAATCAATACCTTTTGCACAGGACAGATTTCAGACTGTTAGGTGCTTGTCACACATTTAGCTCTTAAAGTGTGTCAATCAAATATGGTTAGTCATGGTAATCATATTGTGCTCTTCATTGTATGGATGTGGTTAATCACTTCAGTTAAACTAATTCAGCTAAATATTGCCATTGTTCAGAACCTCATTGTCATTATCTCATAAGTTTTGAACACCAATTAGGAATAACGTTTCTCTTCCAGTGAGTTATGTTAGTGTTTTTGCATATGCATGTTACACAATGAACAGTTGAATAGTGGGGAGTGTACATATGTAATGTGTGAGAGATTTAGAAAATATTATGCTTGGAAATAAGAATGCAATTATGACTGAATGTTTAGCTTGTAGAAAAAAAAACATTAGATCGTTCATTCAAGAAAATTTTAAACAAAAATTAGCATTTTGTTTATGAAACGTACATGACAAGCTAAAATGAAGAGCAAGTTTTACTTGTTGTAGAAGTATAATTGTGTTTTCAGTTCCAGTTTTGCCTTTTTTTTTTTTTTTTTTTTTTTTTTTTTTTTTTTTAGGGGTGTAGAAATTTATTTGGAATCATTATCAAACTTATGTGAAGTTTTCCCATAAAATCCATACTTTACCGTTTAGGTCACAGCTTTTTGAAGAGCATAAACAGGTTTGAAATAAAACTGTTTGTAAACAGTATTAAATGAACTATGTATTGTAAGATCAAAATAGGCATATAAATTTTTGTATGAGTGCACTTGCTGGTTCTCATGATAACGAGTGTGCATTAGAGCCAGTGAACACTTGCAGGATATAGAGCACAATTTTATCAGGTGAGGCACAGAAATTTTTCCATTTTCACACGTGAATCCAGTATTAATGAATTAAATGAGTTACTTCCATTTTATTAAGAAATGTGTATATTAAGTGAATGTGAAGATGAATCTTAATTGTTACTGCATTTTATCCATTTTTATAAGAAGTTCATCTAGAAATGCTCATTTGAGATGGTAAATAATATACTTTCAAGGTTAAAATAGAAAAAAAAAGCTATTATCCTGTACACTGTCTCCCTCTTCCTTGGGGTAGCACCTTCCAAATGCGAAGACTTTGCATAGTCTGGGGCCTTAACTTACAGACTCTTTGGCTTTATTTTCTGCCATAGTGAAAAATATCCTGCCAGCCATGCCTGGCCATTTAATGGATGGATGGATCGTATTCCTTGTACCCTGTCGTCCCATCCGTAAGACCTTACAAGTGATTTCATGATTGTCAGAAAGACTGGTTATTGAAAAGCATGTGTGTATCCCTCACTTATTTTCAGTGAACAAATGATGTGGGTCAAAACCATTTTATATGCATTGAACTAAGGATATTTTGATTCTGTAATTGGCATACAGTTGTTCATCTCTGTCATGAAACTCTTTGGTTTAAGCTAAATTTTGGCTGTTTGGATGAGAATGTTTTGAATTAAAACTCAAAATATTCTTTCAAGATCTGGTATTTTTTGTACTTTGTTGAGAAGTGATAACTTATTATTTAAAACTAATTATGCTTTTCATTTGTACCAAAAGTGAAATGTGGAACAGTTTTGGGTATCTTAATTTATGAATGATATATCAACTTCTTAACGGTAAGAAGATTAAAACGACGAATGATTAATGTTTTTTGTGTATGATATTCACAAAATAATTTTGTTACTGTCTACTGACATTTTAATAAATGCTAGAAACCGTCAGGATTCGTTTAATGTATTTAGTAAATCTTACTGTTCTGCTGGGTTTAAGTTTTCTTTTTAAATGTGACTTTCTTTGACATAATTTATTGAATAAATCCAAATCAAATGATTAGTGTGTGGTATGTGCCAGTGAGCTAAATTTATATGATAGTATATTAAGACTTCCATTTATTTATTTTTTTAAAGTGGAAGAATTTGGTTTCCATCATATGTTTTATGTGACTGTACATTATTTCTTATATAGCTTAATCAGTTTTCCTGGCTTGCTGAATTGGGTTTATCAAAAAAACTGTCCTTTATCAGAAGTTACATATCATTTCAAAGGAAAAATGAAAAGTACTCATGTGATATATTTTTGAATGAATGCATAATTATGTGCAGGGGATAAATGTGATTAAACCCTGATGTTGTTGTGTATGTCGAGTGTCAGGATGTGTGGGCAAAGGTGACCGTTGATTGCGTGCAATAAAGGGATGTGTATAAAAGATTTGATACGGTTGTGAATGACATGAATGGGTGCAGCCTTAGCTTGTACTACTACCACATGACCAGCCACTATCTGTGATAAACGGCAGGGCGCCACGCTCGGCCTTCATGTCATGGCTCAGTCTCAATAAACTTAAGTCACAGTCTACTTTGGTTTTGTTAATTTTCTTTAACAGTTATCTATTTCTCCATTAGTTATTAATGTTGAGCACTATATAGGGAACATATTTGAAAAAACTGATATTTATCCCCTATGGTGTTTAAAACATGAAAGCTATCACATCCAATATCAGTATGGTTATAGATAAAGATGGCTACATACCTATAAACGAAAATGAAGTTACCTAAATGAATTGCCTCCGAAAAATATGTAGATACAATGCACATGTGTAAGTATACAAATCTTATGTATGTACAGAATTACATAATGCAGAACCCTCTTTATGTGGATCTTGAAGATTCAAAGCAACACTCTATTTTAGGCAGAACAGTGATGGACTCCTGGGTTGAAGAGCTTGACAAGTCTGTGCTTCTTATTGTCTATTGATAATGACGCAATCTTGTTGAAGATGCAGGCAGAGTCCATTAACACCTGTATATTTACATGTACATATATATATACTTTTCTAATATGAATATCCTAAGTTACTCAGGATATGAATTATTGGTTCATTTAACAATGTAGGTGTGAGAGGGTGTGGATTGGATTATTGATCTTAATTGCAAATTTCATGTTAAAAGAAAATGCATGATTTTTAAGAATTCAACTAGAATATATGAAGAACATTAACAGGATAGATTTGTTTAGTGGAATTACCATGGGAAATTTTAGCGATACTCTAACTAGTTACATCTTTCAGTATTCATATTGAGATCTTTAAATGAAATTATTGATGAATTAACATGTATATATATCTTAATAGTTCCATTTTCGAAAACTCAAAAATAAATTCGAGAAATTTATGAGAGGAAATTCACCAATATCAATCTTATAGTTAAAACGATATATAAGTAATATTTTAGAACAACTTTGATGAAATTCCAAATTTTTTAAGCTTGTCTTAAGGCGAAAATCTTGTTATCGTTAATTTTTTCAATCTTTTTGCTGCATTGTTTTAACATTTAAACATTTCGTAATTTTGTTTGTGTGTATAACTTGGAATTTGGCATATTATTTACATATTTATGAAGTCAAAAAAATGCTGTTTTTTTTTTAGTGTCATTGGCTCATTATTTCATTAATCATGAAATCAACTCGAGCATCGAAGATGGCGTCCATAACAACTAAGATGGCGTCCTTAGCAACCATCGAAGATAACCGAGTAGCTAACTGTACTTTTAGAGAACCCGAATATTATACATGATTTTAGGCATTTATACCATCAAATCGGAGAACGCTGTGTCTTTGAATATTGAAAAATCTAATCCGGTGAAGTCAACTACTTCTAATTTCACGTGAGTAGCACGCAATTCTTGCAAACAATTCTTAAAGAAAGCGATATGTAGCAAGACTCTCTACATGGAGCTACGGGGAATCAATATTGAGCGCTGTAGCGGCTGTGAATATTAGTTTTTCTAAGAAGAAACGGCTTGATCCGCAAGCGTTTGGGTTCTGACGAACGAGGCCTATTCGACCAACAATATGTTTATCGGGATTTTTGTCCGGTTGTAGTTAAGCCAAGACGATTAGGGAATAATGCTTTAAGTGATACGATTTATCTTCTCGTATGTATTACTTCACTCCCCAGCAAGTCGTCAGGGAAAGAGTTTTCTTTATATTTCGTTTGCACGGACCTCGGTGTCTGTCAATTGCCCTGCTACTGCAGTTCAGTTTAAATCCCCCCATATGAAATCTGCCCCACACGATCACTGTAGACTTAGGATCGTCTACGGTCAAATAAATCCTGGAGGACTCCAGCCGCCAGGGATACCATTTTGTACGTGGCTAATTATACCCTGAGTCTCTATACTCGTTCATTACCGTTTGATAATCTCACGATGATTAAGAGTTTATTGTGAGTGTGTTACCTTCAAGAAACTACAGCCAAAGAGAGACGTGAAATCTACATTTTACAATTTCCCTCGTCCGTCCCAGCCACGGACCACGGACAGGTTGCTTGCTATTCCGTACGTACACGAGGAGAATTGTCCTTAATGGCATGGACAATATATTGACTAAACATCTAGCTCTAACTGTACTGTATTCGTTAGCAATGCTCAGATAACTTGACATCTACATATCTACACTTTTCCTAAACTTATGTTACTTTCCTACGATAATATTACGCTTATCTGATAACGTCTTCCGTGCCCTTACGAACTATATCAACTGCCTATCTATAATCTTTACAGTTTGTTAATCATTCCGAGCGTGTTTCATGTCTTACTAATCGCCAGCTGATATATATCAATATCTGATCAACGCAAGTTTCCTCTCTTACAAAAATAGGTGACGAGAATGGAGTGCCGGGTGTGACATCATTGTTATTTCTTCACCATTAATCCACGTAATTGTCTTAACACGTATGTATAGATTATTTGACGAGAATATTTGTAGAACTATCTTGTCTATGAAATAGATTTAAATCTGTTAATTTCTCAGGCATAAGGGAATATTCCCATTTAATCGTCATTTACCAACAGATTGTCAGATGTGATTAGAACATCTGTCTAGACACGCGATCGGGAGCTTAGATTCCCACACTAACAGTAATTATTTATCGTATGTGAGAGATAAGGCTCGTCTGGAATGCAGTGCACCACCACAGTGGGACATCGATCGCAAAAGACGGAAGTTAATTAGTTCCGAAGCATTTAGAGAGGAACGTGAATGGATGGAAGAACCAGACCATGTTTGCACGCGCCTTGCCTTAAAGGATCTCTAAGTCTCTCTCAAAACCGGACACTTAGAATGATTTTCTAATAACGTGTAGCGTCAGACTCCCTCCCTGTACCGTTCATATAGATGATTAGAAAATTAGGATTGAAACTGATAAAATATTTATCGTTTTAATTGGATAGTTAGAAGAGAATAGACGTATGAAGGAAGATAAAATGGAGGAGACATAGATGATAGCCACGTGGATATATATATATATAGTTTGGGTTCATCAACATGTATTAATAATTTTACTTAGTTATGTTTTAGGGGCGGCGGCTGTCGATGGCAACACTGGGTGGGCGGCCTGACGGAGGGAACCCACCCACCCATCCACCGCCCCTGCCCGACCACCGCCACCCCACCTGACGTAAACATACTCCACCACAAACAACAGGAGGATCCACCAGCTCGGCGTCCACAACCACAATCTGTACCACATTTTTTTTTTCGTCGTGTTCCCTGGTGTATATATATGTGTCTGTGGTGGCCCTCCAGCCATGGGGAATGCCGATAGTGCACTCGGACGCCTGGAAGTCGAGAGGGAGAATGGCTCCGTACGTTCAACTGGGTTTTAGTATATCATTTGTAATATTGTGGTGCAGTGACCAGTTGACTGGCCGAATGGATCACATCTCATAAATATCCGGGACATAAATCTTTTCAAATGTATTTTTACGTTGAAATTGATCTCAATTATGACAAGGGGAAGAATTTTTCATGTTTGTGGGTTCATCACTATATATATATTTATTTGTTTATTTATTTATTTCTGTTGGTGTGAGGTTGGAGGACATAGCAATTGTAGCAAGGAATGGGTCATTCCAAGGACGGTGCATTCCTGATAATGTATCCTGGGAATGTTTGCGTCCCTTAAGAGACTTAAGCACCCATGAACATTTTTGGGAATTCTGGAATAACTTAAAAGATAATGTGATTATTATCAACATGACCCATCCTAATCAAACTTAACCTGACCTAACTTGGTCCATCACAGCCCAATCTACCCTAGCCCTCCTTGCATATAAACATTTTTGAACATATTGTGCTCTCCCTAACAGTTGATGCTTAGATTTTAGGGCAAGGTTTTGGGTGATGATGATGTTTTTAAGGTTTGTTAGAAATGTAACTGTGCAATGTGATTACCCTTGTTTTCCAGTCATACTATACTGTATGAAGAATACATGTAAACCCCTGTAATATGTTTATTATAATTCTTCTTATGCTACAACAGAAAATAACTCAACAGTAGGGAGGGCTGCCAGCAAAGAATATGTTTGGTTGGACACTGTTAAGTAGGTGAAGCATTTCTAGAAATCATTAGAATATATGAGAACCTCACCAAACTTCTAACAGCTGTTATTTACCATATTTTCAAAGTTATTTGGTTAATGTGGTTCTTATAAACTGCTGCAGTTCATTTACTACAGCTATGCGTAAGCAAGTGGGCTTCCGAAAGAAGACTTTTATGATAATTTCCACCGGAGAGTTAATAGATATATTTTGATTTTTTTTTGTATTCCAAAAATGTAAAGAAACATTACTTGGTTAGCTCATAAATGAGAATGCTTCAAAAATGATCCTTTTCACACATGCACACTTCACCATTTGGGGATGCAGACAACTTTAGCCTTGTCAACGAAAACAGTGAAAATGAAGATAAATCTTACCCCAAGGGAAATTCAGGTGATGTTTCCCAAGATTCTGTTGATTTCTCAAAGTATTTCACCAACTCTTTAAGTAATCCCATATTATTCCTAAATCTGTTATAACCCTCCCCACTATCAAGTTACTTATTATCACAGTATGAATTGAATTCATAATACCAGTCACACAAGTCTTATTTTATTCTCAATACAATATACTACCATTGTAAAACAGGTCTTTCTGGTAACTTTAAACTACAACCCTCAGGTTTTAACTGTGTAAATGAATGGCTCCAGCTGTGGCTGTTGCCATGATTTGTATATTACCAACATCTCAATTCTCATAATGCTAGTGGAACCAGAATACCCAAGGGAATTTCATGGGGCCTCATAAGTCCCTCAGGGAATTAGAAAAGTCAAAATGTCTGATACAGGGATTGTTTCAAGGAATATTCCAATACCAGTAAATTTTGTAAGCCTCAGTAAACTGTCAGGTTAATGAGTATGCTGCTGAGCTGAGGAAAGTATTTAAAGTCTGTTATCTCCATGAGTTACATGGCTTTGACAGTGAATTGACAACACTTTAACCAGTTTACTATCTAAGGTTCGTAGTGGTTGCTAAACACCTTAACTATTTGAGTGCTGGTCGAGGTAAAGATGGTGTCTCACCAGGTTGGGTGAAATTAGTAGAATGCCAAATGTTAATAGAATATTATACTGTAACCCATTCAAATTTTTAACCTGCAATTATTAAAACAAGCTGGTCATAGGCATTTAAACCTTGTCATGATGCTAAGTATTTAAATCTGCCACTGCTATTTAAATGTAGGGCATACTTAGTGGCTCAGATGCATGATTCTCCCTTTGGCTAAACCCTGTTGTCTTTGGAGTTTGGTTATTCCTCAAATGTTTACCAAACAAAATCTTAGTTACTTACACTGGGTAACAGTGCAGGGTTGGGGATAGAAGTGTGTACTATGCCTTCCTGCAAAATTATTCTTTGGGAGATTAAGTTTAAAGGCCTTTTTTAGGAGTCGATTAGAGATACAGTAGATATATGGCATCTATATATGGTCTATTCACATATTAGGGATATGAGCTCTGCCCTATCCCAGTAAAATGGGTATATGTATGTAGACAGCACTTACAGGTTAAGTTATATTCTATCTATCTTTTTAAAGTTACAACTTTATTATATCCTGTGGTAGATAATGTAAAGAATTGTTATTGGCATGACCTATGTTTGTACTTCAAAATAGTCAAAACAGCAAGCTTTTTTTCAGGTTTATGAAGATTGGACAATGGCTCCTGGGGATTTAGAGGGAGTGCCGGTTACTGTGTTCTCTGCCGCTCACCCTCCATCCTCTCGCAAGCGGCCATATATTGAAAGAGCTTTACAGGTGATGGGACTTAAATGTTGTGTATGTTGTGACTTAAGTTGTGATATGCTGTATGGTGTATTATTTTAAAACAAAAATTTAATAATTTGGATTGTTCTCTGTGGCACATCTCTTTACAGTTGCACGTCATTATCATGAAAATAAATGTATGTATGTTAGGATGTAAAATAAAGTGGAAAGATGGAATCTGTAACATTCTCATTACATGTGGTGCCTGCTTTAGTTAATTCTTGTAACATTTTGATTTAGGCCAGCAGAGTTTACCGTCATCCTGGACTGTTGAAATACCTTGATGGCGGCGTAATTGGAGGGGAGGTGGTATTAGTAATGGAGAGAGCCACACCACTACTCCACCAGGACCTTGAACACTTCTCTCCCCTTCATATATCAGCAGGACTTTTGTCCATCATTGATACACTAGTCTTTCTTCATGACAGGGTATGTTTATAGTTAGCCTTAATACAATAGAGTGGTAGTAACTATGGGAAAGTTCCGTTGGAAAACAAGGTTCAGAGTATCCTACCAAACTGAGGCTAATTTTTATGGAAGGATCTCAGGACTAGAACATAATTTGGTTTTTGGAGAAAAACTATACACTTCCAAACTCTGACTGTATCTACCCAAACTCAATTTATTTGTTCTGGTTTGGGGATCATATTATAGGTTTCACACCACTCGGACAAAATGTTCACAATCTAGAATGGCCTTTTTTATTCAGTAAACTGGACATTGGCCGATTTATTGTGGTTTAAGAGGATATGCAGTATACCTAAAATGAAGTTGGAAGGGTCATATGTGGTATGCATTTTGATATATCATTAAATCCAACTTTGTGTTGAAGCTTTTATATATGCATAGTGCCAACAGTATGCCAAATATTATGGCCATTTTGAATTTTGTGTTAGACATTCCAAATGGAGAATCAAGAAAAAATAGGAATAACATCAGATTATTAGATTCCATACCCCTTCAAAAGAAGTAACTGGATATTTTTTGGCTGTATTTATAGGCAGGTGTGAGTCACAATAATGTGAGTGCTGCCAGCATTTTCGTCACACCCGATGGAGCATGGAAACTGTGGGGTCTTGAGTACTCCTGCAGGTGAGATGGCTTTTGTGCCAGCTAGTATAAGATTGTAGAATGAGCGATAGCCCATTCTTGGATTGTAATAAAATGTCTTTTAGGGGGCCAGTAAGTTCACTGGATATAGTATGCCTGAGTTTTATACCTTAATGAA
>JAYMFT010000055.1:135993-149262 GCA_038088735.1 Panulirus argus | reverse complement strand
GGTTGAGAGAGCAGAAGAGGGTGTGTTGAAATGGTTTGGACATATGGAACAAATGAGTGAGGAAAGGTTGTCAAAGAGGATATATGTTTCAGAGGTGGAAGGAACAAAGAGAAGTGGGAGACCATATTGGAGATGGAAGGATGGAATGAAAGGGATTTTGAGCAGTCGGGGCCTGAACATGCAGGAGGAAGAAAGGCGTGCACGGAATAGAGTGAAATGGAACGATGTGGTATACCGGGGTCAACGTGCTGGCAGTGGACTGAACCAGGGCATGTGAAACGTCTAGGGTAAACTATGGAAAGGTCTGTGGGGCCTGGATATTAGTGAGTTAGAGGGAAACAGGTTGAGAAAAAATAACCAGCATTAAGAAAGAGGACCCATAAAGTTGTGAGGGTGATGGAGTATGCTTGGGAAATGTGTTTGATTGAGTAGGTCTGCTTGAAATTTTTCTGCTGTGGCCAGTTTCCTTTGGGTAAGTTTCCAGAGGAAGCAAGGCATTAGATATATAGATAGACAGATATATGTTACTCTTCTGACTCCTTTTCTCAGCTCCATTTATGGCCCAAAGTTACAATGTTCATCTGTATTATAAAGAATTGGTCAACGTTAAAATCTTCATGACCCTCGAAGAACTTGTATGTGGTTAAAATTATGCTGCCCCTGGTTAATTTCCTTCATAGTTAGTATAGGTCTATCTTGTGTTTTATGTCAGTGCTTTCCAGAGTCTGTTCGATCGAAATTTAGCAGTACCATGAGTTGTGAATCATCTAAGGTAAATGGATTACGAAAAATTTTATTTAATTCTTGACCAATGCCTTCATTTGTTTTGTTATCTGCCAAATGAATTCATCAGACTTATGATTTGATTCATAACTGGTAACTTTCTCATGATAGATTTATGACTTTCTCATGATAGATTTATGACCTGGTTTTGGGTGATCCTTAATTTGTGATATATTTCTTTGGTATATGATGACTTTTTGTTTTATTATACAGTATTTCTTGCCATCATAAGCTGTTTGCATGTTTTCCGTCCATGTTTTCTGTAAAATGACTTCTTTTTAGCCTGCAGCATCTATAAAGCCAGTATATTTCTTGATCTCTTGTATCACTGCCCCATTCTTGTTTTTTGGGATTTTTCTTCATTGTGAAATATTTATTTAGCCCTTGCTATATTTATATCTGCTCCTGTTTATCTCTCTTTTTAGTCACAGTCACTTTCTTGCTTGAGATGTATTCTATCAGAAGCACAACACTTTTTCTTTTCCTAGGTGGAGCTCCATAAGTGATATTTTAAAGTTCTAGGCTGTCCAGTGTAAAGAGTAGGTCCAGCATTGATGAAATATCATTGATCATACCTAATGAGTTCATTGATATGGTAGGACAATAAGTTTTCTTGTGCATAAAGTATAGGAACTTGTATATTATGAATCTTTGCATGTGTGCAGAACCCAGTTTGTGCAGTTTATATCTATAATTTATTCTGTACAGTGATAACATTTCTGCTGAACTGCATGGCTAATCTTATAGCTTTCACGAACATCCTAATTGTTCCCTCATTTCTCATTAAAAACCCATTCAGGTTCTTCAGATCTTCATGAAGAGTAATGTACTTTTTAAGTTATCAAACAAGCTTTAATTGAATTATCCTTGATGAAAATTCTTTGAAATACAAACTTGTATTAAGAATGCTTTCATGAGTACATTTATTTACAAGCCAATCATGAATACTGTTATTTATTCATGAATAGGATTACTTATGCATGAGTACCAGTGATGGTTCATAAGAACAGGCTGAGTTGTATAGGTGGTAGGTACACGCAGTTAATAAGCAAGGTAAAATTATAACAAACATACTGATTTTTGAAATTTTCCCATAGAATAGAAGAAAAACAAAATTTATCAGTGTGACCAACCTTATCTCCTCAAAACCCAACATTTTAGCATTCACAAGCATCTTGTGTACATACATTTCATTGAAGGATATGATTAAAAACTAGGGATACATACATGAAAAGATTACTCCCATGTTGGCAGTACTTTCCATCGTACCTCACTTTTTCAAATACATATGGCTGCCTGAAGTGGAACAAAAGATTTTGTTTTTCATCACAGTTTTGAGAATTCTTCCTTTTTCGCTATCATGTGAACTCCAGTTCTATGTGGTGAGTCAGGTACATAGGGCCTCTTAAATCTTTCACATACATCTCTAGCCTATCCCCAGTCTACTGAAGTGAAGCACAGACCTTCACACTTGCATGGAAGCGCTGCTTCCTTTTAAATTGTAATTTAGTTTTGTTTTATCTCATTAGTTTTATAACCTCTGAATTTAATCAACTTCAGAGTTGTATATTGTAAAGTACATACATTCCTTAGTTTGCTTGGGGGATGCATTCAGCAAAAAATGCCATGCAAATTTGAATCCTTATGAAAGGAACCCAATTTTGTATAATTTAAGGGGGGATCCACTTCTTTCCCAATACTTTTTTACTTATCTCATAAATGCAAACATAGAATTCAAACATAGTGCATTGATCATTTCATGTAATATAACCATGCCACCTTCAAGTGCATGGAGGGAGTTAACAGTCTTGTGATGATTTAATCATGTCACTTTTAAGTAAATGGAGGGAGGTAATGATCTTGAAATGAATTGATCATGTTACCTTCAAGTGAAGGGAGGTAATACAGTCTAGAGTGATGGTGGAGGAAAGTGATTAGATTCTAGTGCCTCATCATTGTAGCTTATATGTTATATTTTGGTTTTCTTGCTCATCTTTGATTTTATGGATACATTTCAGTAACCCTTTTGTTATTGCCATAGAAGTTGGGTTTCTGATCTGCTGAGAAGTTAGCTTTCTATTTTTGAAAGAATATATCCATATAATGTAAATGTGAGTGCTCTGAGAAAAAAATTAGAATTTTACTTTTGATAAATGAGTTGTCAAGTAATGAGAGTTAGATGTCATGCGCAAGCCACATGGTTAGTATGTGACGGATTATTCATTAACACCCTTCGCTACTTCACGCTTCCCTTGTTACAATAATCAGCTTTTTTTTACTTGCTTTTATTTATAAATTATTGCTCCGTAATATTGTTGACACCAAATTGTTAGGGTTTTTACAACTTCACTATTACAGAGTGATTATGTTCTGATTATTAGTACAATAGCGTAAATGTTTGACTTTAGTTTCTTGTGTTTTTGGCCTTGCAATGTTTTCTCTACATGCATTCATTCATAGATGAATTGCTCTATAGTACTGTATACACTATATAGTAAATATTTTGATAACTGTAATACTAATTGATAGCTGTACATTATAGTTATTACTTTTTTTTTTAAGGCTCCAGTCACAGACAAAAGTCCACATTTAGGCCTGGCCTTAATTGAAATATAGAGAGAATTATGAAATGAAAAAAAGAAAAGACAAGGGAGAGCATTTACTACAACAAGAGAGTTTTTACACTTGTGTTGATCTGTCTCTTAACCTTTTATTTGTCATACCTTTTCTAATTTATGTATATGCACACACACACCCCAGCCTAAGCCAGGTACCCATTTATCTACCAGCTATGAGAGGAGGATGAACATCTTTGTCAGGTCGAGGCTGACGGCCACACCCAGGATTTGAACCCCTGGAGGTCTGACCCCGGACTGGGTCATTCTGCCTCATGGTCATTGATGTTAACCACTACATCATGGAGTTTGTGTTTGGATAATATCCGGCTTGTAATAACTGTTTGCACAATACTGGTAAAGAGTTCCTCACTCATGGGGCCCTGTCTCATGGACTTTCTGTGCCATCAAGTAGCCTCTTAAACCTTAGTAAATTGCTGATATTTACAGTCTCCCTTGTCAGTTAATTCCAATCATCCACCACTCTTACACTAAACCAGTGCTTCTTGAAAGTGTATGTGTGTGTATCTCCTTTGTTTGAGTGTTAGACATTTAGATATGGGGCTTGTTTACGTTTTGACCAAAGCTTTGGAGATGTGTTCATTTGAGATGTCAGTTGTACATTACTAAAACAAACATAATTCATGCTGAAGCCTGGCAGTTGATGCTACACTGTTGAGCTTAAATATGATATAAAATTCAAATATTTGATGGGATTTTGATAAATATAACACTTTGCAGAGCTATGAAGAGATGCAAAACATATCTTCCTTTGAATTTTTTCATACTTTATTTAGATTCCACATTTGGATGAATGATGATTTTCAGACTATTATGCTGTTACAGGAATAGATTACTCTCACAATTTCCCATGACATTTATCAGTTCTTAGTACAAGCTATTAAAGATTATCCGCTTCACTGATATGCAGCTCAGGTTCAGGAATGAACCCAATTGCATACATGCACAGATTTCTTATATATATATAGATATAATGAAATTATAGAGATCACAAATAGTTGTTAAATCAAAATGGATTTTGATGGAATTTTGTAAAATCCTTCATTTTGTTGTCGATCCTTAGCTCGAGTTTAAAGATAATCGAATATTGCATTGATACATGTATATTTTCCAACTTATAGCTTTGCTGGATGATTCTGGGTTTATATCAGAATTGATAAGATGACCTATGGATCCCCAGCGTAGGTGTAGAGACAGCTATGACCATCATCCTTATATACATATTTTATGTATATCCTTTATTATTTTATCTCCATCTTAGTTAAATCATGTTGAATTAATAATCAATCTAAAGGAAACTCTTTTCAGTCTTACTTGAAGTTCAGAACTGAAGCCAGATTATACATCCTTACATATGTCCATTCCCACATTGTGTATTGTAGTTTTGATTTGTTAACTTTACTGAATGATAATGGATTTTGACTTAGTTTACTTCTCTATGATTATGGATTAGATATCATTCATGTGTCTCCAAGACAGGTCATCTTAATTTGAAATTTTAATAGGATTAGGTGGTAAGGTACTATTATAATCCCATATGAGGTTCTTTGAGTGTTTCATGCATTCATTTTTTAAGATAATGAATTATTTCATATCTTTAGCTCTTCTTCTTACATCAGATTGTAAAAGGTACTGAGATGCTTTTCTTTCATATCTTATGCCCTTGTTCATGCTTTTTCATTTTAAATCATTTATGATTTTTTGATAGAAGGTATAGTAAACCTCTTCTTACTTTTTCCTAGCTGTCATACTGTTATTCTGAGACTCGACATGATGACGTAGTATATATTTTGACTTAGTAATATGAAAATGATTCCATTTATTCTCCAGGTTTCTTTTCTGTCATTCATTCTCCAAACTGTCCTGCATATCATTTACCTGTTACAGTCAACATACGTCTTTTCACTGTAGGGAGATGATCCTGTACCTCTCCCATTCCTGTCATCTTGCACCATGACCATTATGTACCTGTCCCAGTCCTGTCACTTTGCACTGTGAACATCTTCCCACTGCAGTGTGTAGATGCTGCTAACTTTCAGCCTCCCAGATCGCACAACTTGGGCCGTATTAAGTAAAGGTGCAGAATTTGGGATGCAAGGAATATCAAAACATTCATTACATTTGAATATTATAATGAAATGAATATCAGCCTTTGGAAACCATTACAGGAGAAAATTTAACCTCTCCAAATGAGAAACGAGGCCCTTGGGCATATCTGAAATTTGCACCTTTTGCAAGCGGTGTTTGTGTGTTGACCTGCCATGCATGCCATAATCATCACTATAGTGTTGTGCCTCCAGAGTTCACTCCTTATGTAGCTGGTCTCATATCTGTCTTTTTTGTCTGCCTCTTGTCCTGTGCTGGTCATGACAGGTCCCAGCAATTTCCCTTGCCTATGAAGCAGCTGAATCTGATATTATGAAGCGTCAACCCCGCAATCCATTCACCGACAAGCTTGTGAACGAGAGGTAACGTGTGCAGGTTCTCTCTCTCTTATATATCTCTCACAGTTCCATAATATCCCTTCCTGATCCCCCTGGACTCCAGCCTACCAACCTTGATACTGAAGATAATTAAAGATAAAACCTCTGCATGGTTGTTTTCTAGCAGATGCAGCTACAGATTCCATGCGAGCGTAAGCCATGCTTGGTAAATTTCTACAGTGGCAAAAAGTTCCAGTAATAAGTACTAGAAAAAAGAGCACAGCTGGCTGCTGAACTTGAATATATTCTCTGGGACATGATGCACGTATTTTTCATTCCAGTTTGAGCTTGCAAATTAATGATAATGCTTCAAGAATGAGAATCTTATGCTTTACCATGCCATCATGTCTCCTTACATTAGTTCCACCTCAGAGACCATCGCACATGAACTAGCACTGTACAAAAATATGCTTGTTTTACAAGGGGCCTGTCACCAAATATTTATAATGCTAGCACATGCCCAACAGGACAGAGCAGAATTGATCTCGTTGTATACTTTGGTTTTCTTTATTTCTACTTGCACATAAACATTTTCAGGTTATTATGTGAGCTAAAGCATCTGAAGGTAGCTATTCAGTTTTCCTTTCTTTACCGTTTTCCTTTTTGTTCTTTTTTTTTTAAGGATTTTAATATCATACTTTGGTTAATATTTAGGTGCCTGCCATTTCCCTTGCCTATGAAGAAGCTGAATCTGATATTATGAAGCGCCAGCCCCGCAATCCATTCACCGACAAGCTTGTGAATGAGAGGTAATGTTTGTGACACTTTACTGATGGCAGTTATTCTTTACTAACTGATGAACTTCATACTCAGTATTCTCTTCCACAGACAAGAATGTAACTGAAATAACAAGCTTGTTGTTTGAAGGTGTCAAGGTGAACAATAAAAGTGAATCTTAACAGTCGTTGTGAGGGTGCTAGCATGAAGGTTTTGGAAATTAACTGAAGTGATGCTTGTATTAGCAGACGCTTTGATGTAAAAATCTATGCTTTCTAACACTTTTCTGCATGATGTATTTTCTTCTTTTTTTGTTTCAAAATTCTGAACATTGTTCCAAAAATATTCATAACATTTCTATTGGCATTAACAGAAAAACTCAGCTAAAACAAAGCAGTCTCCTTAAGCAGTAATATAAAGAAGTAAGATTTGTTTGTTGAGTGCGGGAGTTGGAGTGTCTTTTGTGCTTTCATTTTTTGATTTTGTTTTTGATTTATTTGGTTCATATTTTACAGTGGGGATAAGAAAGAAATTAGGTGTGATCACTTCAGCAACATGGGTTGGGCACAGCAGCAGTAGTTTAAGGGTTAAGGTTTCATTGGCAGGCCCAGAGGAGTTTTGCAGCAGTACTGTGGACCTCAGCTTGGTACATACGGCTGTAATACATTATCTCGCCAATAGATAAGTCCGTGACTGAATTTTCATAGCATCGATTGTGGCAAGACAAAGAAAGTAGTAAAAGAATTATTTTCAGTATTTTGGTTTGAAATTGCTGTTGAGGTTAATGACTTGGTTAATGTTTAAGAACATAATCCATTTCATTTTTTACCTCATTTCACATCTTTGACCTAGTCTTGAATTGTACAAGATCTCTTTTGAGACATTAGTTATTACTTTTTGAATAGTATGATTGTCTCAGGAAGGTCTTGTATCCCTATATTGCATAAATAGTTAGGTAACTTTTTGCTTAATTTGAAATTGATACCTTCACCTCAGTTTGCCTTCAGATTTTACTGGATATTTGCAGTTTTCATATTTAGTTTGCACAACGGTTGCATGAAGTGTGTAAGGGCAGTTTGCAGTATGTTTAGATGCTTTGTGTGCATGACTTTTTACAGTTCAGCGACTTCTGCTATGTTTCTACCCTAACAATATCTCTCCACAAAGCCCTTGGTGCTTTACATGTCCAGAGCTTAAGTTACATTGGTAGGATATATTCCATTAGTATTATGGTATTTGCCATGGACTTGTTTCAGTAATGTACTGTAGACCTGCACAGTAGCGTGAATAAAGCAATTAACAAGGCAGTATGCAAATCGGCTGCCAGTAATGCTTCTTTTCCGTGGCCTGTACTACTTAGGAGGCAGTGTTTGTGTTTGTCCCTGTCTGACTACAGTTGTAGGTAGAAGGCGCTTACAGAACATGAAATGCAATGCGATTGGTCCATCTACATAACCACACTTGTCGGTGGTTTTCATTGGGAAGAGGTTGTTGCCAGGAGTGCTGGCCATCATGCTAGGGACATAAGGGAACCAAGGGTTATTTTGAGCCCAGTATGCCGCTCCTTCTTTGCCCTCTACCCTTTTATGAGCCACCGCAGTGTGTTGTCCACCCACATCATCGATCAGTAAGGGACAGCTGACTGTTCATCGCCACTCCATCCTCATGGACGTACTCGTGGGTGTTAAGGAGTCAAGCTAATTACTGGTAAATTTTTACACAAATGCGCAGGTCCCGGCCATTTCCTTGGCCTATGAGGCTGCAGAATCTGACATAATGAAGCGGCAACCACGAGACCCGTGGCACGACAAGCTTGTGAACTACAGGTGAGCTGCCACCATGTACAGCAGGTGTTTCCAAAAGTCCATACTCCCTTGTTATTGCATATCGGGAATGTTTTTTGGTGTTGCTGGTGAAGCATACAGTGCTCGCCATGCAGAGCTGTTATTGATGTTTTAGAATTTCACTTTTAAGAAAAATGTATGCTACAACATGTTAATGAGGGAAGTGCATCAGCATATTACACAGAACCACCTTGTGTTTGTATATCTACTCTTTGTTTCATGGAATGCTATCTTTTAATATCCTTCTGTATTTAATTACAGCTAATTAGTGTTTCAGACTTAAGTGTTACACAGGAGCGAATCCATAAAAGAAACACACATGCACATATTTAGATATAGTTTTGGGGAGTCAAAATGTGTATTCCACCATTGTCACTTGTTTTGCAGTTCAGCTGTGCCCAACCAGATATGGGTTATGTTAATTTTAATCTGTAATCATATTAGTATTCAATTGATGGATCATTACTGGCCCTCCCCTGAAGGATCTTCACACATTGTTAGTATTCTTTCTGTTATGTCTGTACAGGAGTTCTTCATGCACCATGTCCACATGTTGACCGGGATCAGTGTCTTGCAGTGGATTTCTGTTTGCACTGCATATGTACCCTTTGTATAAGCTGGATTGAAGGCACCATATATTCTCCAAACCTCAGACAATCCCAAAATATATATTTGTATAATGCTGCAAACGTTTGTACAAACTTCTGTTAACCCTCTGCATGAGTCTTTGAGTGCATGATTTGTCTCTTGTAAGGGAAAATTGTTAACCACATCAGAAGCAGAGCCATGATATTGGCTTCACATGAATGGTAAGAGCAAATCTTTGATGGAAACATTTTTAGATATTGAGCTTGGATCGCTGTAGAACCCCTACTTTTTATATGGATACATCAACAAAATCTCAGTCAGTTGCCACTTAATGTTATTGTTGTAGCTTGCTTAATGAATTATCATGTAATAACTTTTTTAATTTAAGCTTTCTGCATTCATCTTTTGGCTAGAAAGTAAGAAATTGTCAGATCTTAAGGATGCTTTTCTGCTGAGTATATTGACATTATACATATAAAGTTTTTCTACCTGTAAGAACATTGTAGAAATTGATGCAAAAAATATTTTACCTCAAAGATCTGATTCATATTTTGATAATGGTAAAATAGGTTCCCCTTTTTCTAAGAGTGCTACTTTAGTTTTATAGGCTATTTAGTAGTATGCTAAGAAATCGTCACTTCTGTTGTTTAAAAAAGATAATCATTGAGATTTACTGAAGATATATATATATATATATATTTTTTTTTAAATTATAGGTCTTATACCCTAAAAGAAAGATGAAAAGTATTTCTCATCTGAAGTAAAACAATATGCCAATGATATGCATGGTATGTAATGTATGTATTTTAATCCCAACACTACAGACTCATCTCCATGGCTTATGGCCAAATTGGTATGATCCAAGCCTTGGCAGGATTCTACACATACTTTGTGATCATGGCAGAGAATGGATTTCTCCCACCCAAACTCTTTGGTATCCGTGAGCAGTGGGACTCCAAAGCCATCAATGATCTGGAAGATCACTATGGTCAGGAATGGGTTAGTATTTATGCTTTGTTAAATTCATGTATATGGTAGGTGTACTTGAAATTGCTGTACGAATAGCCAGCCAACATTCACAGGTTTACAGAACAGTTGATAGATCTCCTGACTGTCATTGGATAACTACATCCATTTTGTATAGTATCCTATGTACCAATTTTGGTTTGACTAGGTTTGCAGTGATTTGTTGCCTTTTACCATTAGGTTCCATGATAATTAATCATATTCACATGCATTGTTCTAACCAGACAGTGATGATTTATCATTTGTCCTGGTAAAAGGGCACAGAAGGGAACAACGGTTTAACTGAATTATGTGAATCATTTATAACTGGCTCAGTAAACATTTAGTAATGCCTGGTGTGGATAATCAGAGCACCCTTGAGATGGTGAACACAGTAGACCAAATTGATGTCAACGGGATACATTGAATCCCCAGTATTAACATTTCGATGAGAACACTGCACTTAAGGGGCAAGAATGTCTGGGAAATAGGCAGGATGCATCTAATATGATTCATAATGAGTTCTCTAGTCAGTATACAATTGCATCATAACTGAAACTAAACCATAATTAGAAGTTTGTCACCTCCCCCATATGAGAGGTGCATTCATATTATTTCAGGTAATGAATGAATGTCCTCAACTTATTAATTTTCTCAGACCTACCACGACCGCAAGATTCTTGAGTACACATGTCACACCGCCTTCTTCATTTCCATTGTGATTGTGCAGTGGGCTGATTTGATTATTTGCAAGACCCGTCGTAACTCCATTGTTCACCAAGGCATGAAGTAAGTTCCTCATTCCTCCTTTTATTTTTAAGCTTATGTTGACTGTGTAAGTGACATAATTATCTTGATCTGATAATTTCCACTACCCTTTTCGTTTCATTAGAAATAATCTTAATACTCTAATAATTACAAAATATTAATGAAAGTTCATGTACTTGACAGTATGTGAAGATGAAATTAAATTTTTCTTTATTTTTTTTACAGGAACATGGTACTGAACTTTGGATTATGCTTTGAAACTACACTGGCTGCCTTCCTTTCATACACTCCGGGAATGGACAAGGGTCTTCGTATGTACCCCCTTAAGTAAGCATCATTACCTTTTTCCTTTGGTTTTCTAACAAATACCAAAACCATTGAAGATTTAAAGTCTTTGGTAAAAGAAGGAACTGTAAAACAATAGACTATTTTTGTGGGTGATATGTAATTTAAGATGATTGTATATGTATGAAGCTCTGTGCTACACCTGACTCATGCTCTATGGTAAAAGCCTTTCTTCTTATTGAGATAGATTCTAACATTTAGGATCCAGCAGTCTTGGGATGTAAAAATTTCATAGAGCTGTTAAATTTAAAACCACATTTACATTCTAAACTTTTTGAAGATTCAGTAGTAGTAATTCTTAAAACTTCAGTTTCACAATTCTGCAAACATGGAGGATATTCTAATTTTGAGACAATTCTGCAAACATGGAGGATATTCTAATTTTGAGACTTTCCCCAAGTGATATTTTACTCATACTAGCACATAAAGACCACTCTGAAGCATTTCAGGGGAGGCTCATCATCAAATGTAATAAAGGTATCTTCATGGTTGGTATGAAACATTTCCAGAAGAAACAAATGATATAGTTTATGACATTGAATTTTGTTTAGATATTGAAAACAGAGTTTTTCATGGCAGCTCTGCAATTCCAGGATACACACTAGCAGTCGCAGTTTGGAAATAAAAGATGAGCTTCTTAACTCTTATACCGTATAGTGGGCAAGGTCTGGAAGGTCTATCAGTGTGGGAAAAAATAACTTGCAAAATAAATCATTAATACGCAAAAGCAGACATGCTCAGAGAGTTGTCTTAGTACATTTTTCGTTGGCCTGGTTCAGTGCTAAGTGAGCTTGGTGGTGGTGGGTGCGTGTGTGTCAAACAATCTGACTGCTCCCGATAAGAGGAGCAGAAGGGGAAGTATTGGTTTAAGTGTCCATTTCTATTAACTGTATACTTCATGCTGTCTGTCGATATGTATCTCTGATGCTTGTCCCCTCCTGGAACTCCCTTAAATGGATGGTGATGGCAAAAGAGTCCTTATAATGTGAACTCATATTGCTCCTTTAGTGCATCACTTTTAACAGGCCACTGGCGGAGGGCAACTATGGCACAGTATTTTCATAGGCTTCTTTCAAATGTTCCTTCTGACTAATATTACCTAATGTGTAATTATGTGTGTACCTCTTGCTTGCAATTAGAAATATATGAATGGTTATGGATTGCTGAAGCATTTATGCTCAGTTGCAAAAATAGAAGCAAGGAAGCTCAAAAGGGTAAAAGGTATCACAATTAAAACAAAGAAATCACAAAGGTGGAAATGTTTCTAACAAATTTTGCACTAAATTATGGCTGTTATGTGATCATAGTAGTCATTGCATGTTTGCAGTACATTTGTTTTTGAAATGGTTTGGTTGTTGGTTAATCATAAATTTCTTTTCAGGTTTTACTGGTGGCTGCCAGCCCTTCCCTTCTCATTACTTATCTTTGTTTATGACGAGTGTCGTCGATTCGTCCTGCGTAGGAACCCTGGAGGCTGGGTGGAAATGGAGACCTATTATTAAGGTGTTTATATTGAGCACAAGAGTTCGGAGAGTTCAAGAGTGGCCATCATCATCTGCCATCTTCAGCAACCTCCCCACAGCCAGCACTTGTCAATATTACCCTTTTTTCTCAGATGCCTAGTAACAGAAATTTATTTAATATCTAAATAAGGAAATTCATTTATAGTTGAGCCTTAGAATATTCAGTAAAGGAGAGTGTTGGTGGCTCTGTAATGTGCTCTCCTGTATGATTCCATTAATATATTTCTTTGTTACTTACTGAGGATTTTAATGTCATATGGTTGTTTCTAATTTTCCCTATTGTTATACTGTATATAAGATTTCCAGTAAGTAACAGCGAGATATTTGTACAGAATCCTGGTGAAAGGATATAATAAAGACAAAATGTGACACTTCATGAATGCACCAGAAATTGAATTGAGGTTTACCAAGCCTCGAACTCCCGTTCCAGGCTGCAGGTGTGATAAAGCGGGGAGTCTTGAAAGAATAATTTTTTCAAAAGAAAATTATATATATTTGTTAATGGCATATATATATATATATATATATATATATATATATATATATATATATATATATATATATATATATATATATA
>JAYMFT010000055.1:116599-130184 GCA_038088735.1 Panulirus argus | reverse complement strand
TATATATATATATATATATATATATATATATATATATATATATATATATATATGTATATATATATATCCCTGGGGACAGAGGAGAAACAATAGCACCCTCGTATTTCCTGCGTGTTGCAAAAGTTTCTGAAAGTAGCAAGAGAAAAAAAAAGGAGCCAAGAGAAAAGTGTTGATCTTCCTCGAAGGCTTGGGCTGGGTTGTCTGAACTTGCATGGGTGTAGCCAGGATGAGTAGAAAGGAGAGACAAATGGTATGTTTAGAGAGATGAACCTGGATGTTCTGGCTAGGAATGAAACTAAGCCCAAGGGGAAGAATTACCCAGGAATGGCGGTGGTGTATAGTCTGGGTTTAGTGTGAGGGCAAGAGCAAAGAAAAAAGTGGGATGGCACCTCTGCCGAAGGAGTTGTGGTACTGTGTTAAAGAAATGGCGATTTGAACTATCTGGTTTAAAAATTAAGATGTGTATGCATACGTGGATGATTGGAGTTTGAGTTGGTATTATTGAATTGTGTATTAATTGATAGGCGTGCAAAGGAGAGACGTTTGGATGTGAACGTGCTGAGAGGGGCAGCTGGTAGCGGTGTCTGGTCTCACTTCTTGGTGGAGTCGAGTGTGAAAGTTTGTAGTGGCTTTGGGGTCAGAGGTCTAGCGTATACTGGGGGTGGAGGGACAAGGCTGGGAGGTAATTCAGTTGTTGCCTACGGATGACGCGAATTTCGAGCCGAATCAAGTGAGAACCTGCAGAAGCTGGTGTCTGAGGGAGAGTGAGTGAAAGGAGAAAGTTGGGAGTTGTTAATGTGAATTGACGCAAGATTGTCAAGGTGTTAACGGGGGGGTGGGTGGGTGGGGGGGGAGACACGTTGGTTTACGTGTGGATGTGATTGTGATTGATGTGGAAGAAGTACATTGTTATAGAGAGCAGGAAACCCCAAGCGTTCGAGCATTGCCCCGTTCATGAGGCTTCCAGCGTCCTAGCAGTACCCCGTGCAAGAGGCCCCAATACCCCGTCCAGGAGGCCCCAGCGTCCTAGCAGTACCCCGTCCAGGAGACCCCAACCTCGCAGCAGCAACACACCTTTGTCCCTCAGCCCCATTAACCACTAGCGTACACAACCCAGTAGTTCAAACGTATATATATTTTTCCATAACCAACACAACACCCGAACCTCTGAGAGAGAGAGAGAGGGACGAGTTGTATTTAATAACATACGATCAGGAGAAACAAGAGAAAACTTTATTAAAATCAATGAACATCTTTATAGACGATATCATTTTCTGTCTGAGAGATATGATAGCAGACGACATAATACTAAACAAGCCCAGATCCAAAGCGAACTATATAAATTCTTTAATTTTAGTAACATTTTTATGCCAATAAGAAATGAAATCGGTAGCATTAGTAATATATATATATATATATATATATATATATATATATATACACACGATGGTTTGTGCGCCCTAAGGTTCACTGAATATGTCGCCTGAAGCCCATCCTCATCCAGCAAAGGCAGTCATTCGAGTTATCATGAATTCCAGCGATAGCAAACAAAACCCTATAACCTTCCTATCCCTGGACTACAGACAGGTAATGGCCCTGCCAACGTACTTGTATCAACCCTTTGTCTGTGGAGGACTCTATACCTTAGCAGACGGCCTGAACTAAGCTCCACCTAGACAGTAGTGTAATAATAAACAAGAGACACTTGGCAAGAAGCAAAAATGTCTGACATTCCTGGCATCCGACTAAACCAGTGTTGTAACTCCATAAAGATAAAAGGGTTCTAAAATGTAAAATAACTTATCAAATATGTTGAGTTTATAGGACCTTAGTAATCCCTGTATAAAAAGTGGAGACCGTTCATATTTATTTCCTGAGAAAATATTTAATGCCTTAAGTACACACTTGCCATCCCCCCATGACCCTCCACCCTTGTCTAGGTCAGTAGCCTATCTGATGTCTGTGACTCGCGCTTGGGTACGAAATCAATTATTCTTCGTATCATTATGAATGATTTGAGACCGAGAATTTCGCATATTCTTCTCGAACTGTAATACTTTTCACAATTCGTAAGGCAAATGCTGGCTGGAGGTGATGTTACCACAACATAGCCATGGAGTCTTGACAGCCAGTAATTTGTACGTTAAAGTGATGAGACTTAAGCGTGATAGCATAATGTAAGATCACGTCAAAAAGGAACAGACCTATAACTTTTTTTTTCCCCTTGCTACTGTACTTTACTCACTCGTAATATAAACTTAGTTTTCACTGTTAAGAGTTTTGCACTGCAGCACATATAATAGTTTTGCAGTCATGGTGCGTTTCCTGAAGTTTCAAACACTGCAATAAACATTTACCCCGGTTAGGCGTATTATTAAGATCTCTCAGGCTTGTTTTATCAATGCAACAGGAGTAAAAGAAGTATAGTAATATCACTTGCATTTGATAACTGCCCATTGCTTCAGTTAGATGATAAATTCCTTTGTAAATTACTCGAGTGTACCAGCCTTGGTCTGATCCACACGCGGTGCACTGAATTTTGTACAGTGGCCACACTATATTTACGTGGCTACCAAGGGATTCTGTTGATGAAAATCCACAGTAGAGTGTTTATATTATTAAGTGAGAGTGCATTCGTACTCTGTGGTGTACATGAAGGCACTAATTAAGCCTCTGTTTCCCCGAAAGAGTTCATTCATTATTGTGGAGTTCTGAAGCAGACGAACCTCCAACGGCAGGGCACTGGGGGTGAATGACCTTCATTCATTATTAGATTCAAGTTATTGTCCAAACTCTCTTTCGGCTCGTTGAGAAAAGAGTGTAACTTATTTGCTCATGATGCCGTCGAGTGATATGATGTTTGTCCCACGAGAAAGTACGAGAAAAAATGGGGGGAAATCAGCCCGGTTGCAATATCCGCCAATACTGACAACTGATTGAAAATGCGGCATGGCAGACCATGGAGTTCATCATGACACTGTGTATTTTTTTCTCTCCCTCTACCAAAGAAATCTACGAGAGCAGAGTCTCCATAGCATGAGGATAAGTCATGAATGTGACACATCTCAGTCCCCCTCCCCCTAGGCGCACATTAATCACAAGTGTTACTTGGCTCACCAGATAAAACGTTACTGGGTTAGAATACCCATCCAAGTGAATCATATCCCGAGAACTTAACCCTCAGGAAGTGATTCACACTAAAGAAACATTTCGGTTGCATTATCATTTGAATTTTAAACACGGCATAGAACACTCCAGTGTAATGCTATACATAAGGAATTCCATTCAACTTGGGAGTATGGAATGTCTGCCTGTACGCTGTTGTCCCAAGGAGTTTTCAAACATTCTGGGAAAAAGGCATCGAGAAATCGATACAACATTTTCAGTTGGGACCAACGCTCTACTGCCCCTCCCACACTTGCGTATATTTATGAGTTATGAGATAAGAATGTGAACCCTGGCACAGAGTAGCAGTTACCGACCTCTGCTAAGAGAAACGTGTAAATTTACAATATCTTCCGAAGAATAGTGAACTCGGAACTCACACCGTGCCGCTTTATCACATATTAACTTATTTTAACTACGGCATTACAAGTTAATAAGGACATGAGCAATATTAATCTTGTCAATGAAAACTGAATGTCATGCTTTAATTCAACCGCAAACGAGTTCAAAGTTGATATTAATCGCTGTGGAATTAATGGCATGCGGCCAGTTGATGGTTGCAAGACATTTTCAGAATCTATAACTTGCAGTGGTATTATCATGGATAAACAAACTAGATAACCAACGCAGAATATATTTCGTTACTGTAGATGCTCGTGCACGCTGAAAGGTATAAGATATAATGGGGAGAGGAAGAAGTAATGGCTCCAGTGTTGATGTTTGTAAGTCAGAGATCAATGCACGCAGTCCTAGGCCGGGTACTCTAGTGTAGGCCGCTTCTCTCGCTCACTCCCCTCACTCCATACACCCAATAACAGAAACGAAACCGGAAAACCGAGAAAACTCCCAAATTAATCGATCATTGCCGTAAATTTTGAAGTGATAAGTGTAGAAAAGTGCATTTCGGAAAATAGAGGCAAAAAAATGTTTTAAGAACGACGCTTCCGCTCGTCTTCTGTTTACGGAGCGCGATGTAAACAAAAATCGCTCTGCGTCCTTCTCGTCTTTTCCCTTCCAATCTTCATCTACCTCATGTCACAGCTCGCGGCGTAGTTGACCAGTCATGTCAGGGGTGGTGGCGGTGCATGTAGGTGAGTTATGACTCCCAGAGTAAGTGTAAAGTGTGTGTGGAGCGGTAAATCTAGCGGCGGGATTTGGCGGGTGCCTGGGCACTTCTCCTCCCAGGCTGCATGGCCCTACAACTTGCCCGAATTACCTGTTTTCCGACACCAGGGCCCAAGAAGGGCCTGCCTTCCAGTTTTTAATGGCAATTGTGGGTTATTTACAACTTCTGTGTTCGTTGAGTGCCGTATTTTGACCGGTTAGACACGTAGCGGTGAAGGAGAAGCGAGCGAAAAGAAGGGTAGGCCTATAAATTTATTATTACCAATCAAGCATCACGTGAGTTATGTTTGTAAAGTTTAATTTTCCTGCCGAAAATGTTATGCAAGGTAAGTTGGTGAACAGGGATCTCTCGTAGTGGGCCTTTTTGTAGACTAGGCTCTGCTTGGGAAATATCATCATAAAGGCTTTTAAAGTGAGCAGTTCTACGGATAGTTCGTGATTTTGGGTAATTTTTGTCTCGTTTTATGAGCTCTGGGGTATATATTCGTTCAGATGCACAGTTTGTCGAAATGTTTCAAGTATCAAGTAACCAGTGTTTCTTGTAGATTTTAGTTGTAGGAACTGTTTTGGTGATTCTTCTTTGTTTGCCAAGCTTGGGATGTGAGAACTGCATCCTTGTGGCTTTTTAGGTTACTATGGCCAATGGTCTTTGGTTGCAGCAACAAGTGATGGAATGTTAAGTGTCTGATTTGTTTTCTAGTCCTGGTGTTCCTGGCTCTGCTTTGATAGTCAAGAATCCATTTTTTGTAATACTATTTACTCATAAAATTTTATCAGTATGTTTGGTAGTTCACTGCTTTACTGAAAAAATGATATGAGTGGATTGCAACAAACAGTTGAAACCTGATTTTGCCTTATGTTTGCCATAATCATTTTTGTATTGAAAATTCAAATAGAAAATAGTCTCACCTTTACAATATTGTAATGTAAAAACTGCCCTTAAATGAGGAACAGTTTTATTTTGTTAATAGTGATATTTAGTCCCTTTTTTTGTTTCAGTGTTGGTGACAGCTAATGCTTTGATTTATTTTTATTTGTTAATGAAAATAGTTTTTTGGCTCAGGTGAGATGTATATGCTCTCAATTATATATTCAAGGAGTACCGTGTTTAGAACTTTATAATTATCATTAGAAATTTTATATTTATTTATATTCTAACTTACACAGCACCAAATTTTAGGTTGGTTGTATGCAAATGACCTCATTCCTTTGTGGGATTGACAGCTAGGTATGAAGAAAGAAAAATCATAGCAGTCATAGTACAGCAAATATTATTGTTAGACAAAAGAAAAGAGAACTTTAAGATGTGTAGTATTGATCTACTACCAGGAATCATACATTTGATGTAAAAATTAATTATGATATCGTATACTGAAATTAGGCAGTGACCAAAAATGATGTCAATTGATTTATCAAAATTAAATCTAATACAGTATTGATTTGGGCAGATGTCATTTTTTCTTTGTGGTAACTAAATTTTTGCATTAATTGCAAAGTATGAATCCAGTTGTTGAGAAATATTTAAACAAAAGATTTGCTTTTAAATTAAGCAGTTTTTGACATTTTTGTTTGAATAGTCTTGAAATAAAACTGTTAATTCACAGTCTAAAGTGATTCAAGAAATATATATATGGCTTACGAAGGAAGATGGATGAAACAGATAGATATGTAAAGTTCCTTTTATTTTCTGTGTAAGCAGTTCCATATTTACCCATAGTGTGTATTGATAAATACCAGTAATTCTTTCCCTCTTCCCTAGTAATTTTCGTTCAGTCCCCTTCATACCACCTCCTCCTTCCATGCTATCCCACAACTTACGTTCATCATTTCCATTTCATACACCATACACCCTGCCCAAGGATATGGGTTTCCCCAATCCTCAGCATATCCAAACTTTTGAATTTCTCCATAATCACCCTCCTTTTACTCTCATTGGTCATCCCATTTACATTCAGAGCCATTACCCTCAATTGCTCGTCCCTTTTGCTCCCCGGCATAACAAGTGGAGTCCAGTACTTCTTCTTCACCTTTTGTGCCTCACCCTTGACAGGCCACCAGCAGAGGTCAACTCCAGCATGGTGTTTCTCAGGGGTAGCAGGGCTCCCAAGTTGTTGGTAAAACTAAAACCCCAACACACCTCTAGGGTTTGATTGTATTTAAAAATCTGTTATTCCCCTGATGGAGTTGGGCAATGCACTCTCTTCTGTTCCACCCCTAAGGGTGTGATAATGAGAGCTCCCCAAGGAGGTGGGTTGAGACCTGGATACTTCAGAAAACTAGAGTTTTCCCTAGAGGCACTAAAACTCAAAAGTTTTCCTAACTCTTGATCCTGAACCAGCACCTCCTGACCTCATTAGTCATGATACTGCCACTGTGCAAGACTTGCTTTTGTTTAATATAATTGTTATTTTGAGTATGTATAATAATTTCTTATGGTGATTGTAATATACAGGTACTTGATTCAGGACTGATTTTTTTTTAATATGTTTTTTGTGTGCTATATATCTCTACTTTCGTGCTGTATGATTATAGGAACAGATTACAGAAAGGAGCAAAATGAGCTAAAGATATATTAGATTTCATATTCAAAGGATTCTTAATTATTCTCATGTTTTTATCGGGAATAAAGGCAAACTCTGCAGCTTATGATCTGTTTATTTATGTATTGAAAATACAATTTTTTTTGTGTTTCATGTACATTTCATTTGTATTCACTACGTAAAGTATAGTTACATGTACTGTACAGAGTAATAAAGTTTTTGAAGTGTATGTTAAAGATAGTTGCAAACAACACATCCTGGGTTACACAGGAACAAATCCATGTTATATAAAGATGTCTGTTTTGAGAAAAATTTTCTAGTGCACAGGAAATTTGAATGATTATAACTATTCATTTTGATATCTTTTGAATGCTGAGTTTAGTTAAGGATGATTTTGGCAGTTATAAGATTTATTACTAAGCAGATCATAGGTAATTATATGATCATATGAAATATGGAAACCGCAGTGAGTGTGTGGGGCAAGGATGTAGATGGTGGGCGCTGGTTTCAGTAAATGAGGCCATTGTTTGTTTGATCCTATTGCTCCCATGCTGAGGTGGGAGGAGCAGTTACATAAAAATTTCAAGTGTACAGTCTTACAATATAAATCTTTTCAGCTTATTTTTTTGTAATTGTAAACAGTACCCCAATGGGATAGAGAGTTTAACTTGAATTCTCTTGGAGATATTGGATATTCATTGATAGTTTCCTTGACTTTTTAATGATTGAAGATAATGGAATTCAAACATATTTATGAAAATACTTGTAACCACAATATTTGAAGCATGTATAGATGACTTATCAGGAGTAAATATGCATCTCAGTTGGACTGTGTTTAGTTAGTGTGAGATTTACTTTTGTTGTCTAGAGAACAGATTAAGGTCAGCATGTCTGTACATTTCAGTCATTTTGGTAACTTTGTTAAAAAAGTTAACCTTTGCAAAGCTTGCTGTGTGAAATTTTCTTAATCATTTGTTGATAACTTGATACAACACATTGTAGACTAGCTGTTAAAGTCTCAGAAATGTAAAATATGGAATCATACATATGTACTGTCTTTCTTTTATTTATGAGTTCTTTATGTTTGGGATAAAGAATTAATAAGACTCTCCCTGCAGGCGCTGGGAGTCACTCCTCGTCCCTCAAAGGCGAATATAAAAAATTAATGAAGGAAGCATGCAATCAGGTATGTTGCTATCGTTTGGTGGTAAAGTATTTTATGGTTTGCTCATTTTGAAGGATTCATGTTCAGCCAGTAGCATTTCTGAAGAAATTGAAGAATTCTACAAGTATGTTTTGAATATATGCAGAAATGTTTTTCTAACTCCTAAGAAATGCTTGGATTCTAAGGCTTGTCTGTTCTTGGTAAAGGATTTTTTATATATATATATATATATATATATATATATATATATATATATATATATATATAATATCAAATAAAAGATAAATCGTAAGGCTACTGCTAGTATCATGGAAGTAATTTTTGATATGATGTGTGAATTATCTTTCTTGTAGATTCAGAGTGTACACTTTTTTTTTTTATTAGAGTATTATGTAATATTTTTGGTATTGCCCAGGCCATAGAAGTACTTCGGGGGGGTGGGAATGCTGTAGATGCTGTATGCACAGCAACACAAGTACTGGAAGACTCGCCTCGAACCAATGCAGGATTTGGGTCATCCCTAACAGCTGACGGTAAGTTAATGAAGTTGACTTGAATGGCTCATCATTAAGTACAGTAGTGCTTTGGCAGTATTCATTGAATTTCTTGGTTTTGGGATGATGCATTCTAAGTTCTCCAAGTTACTGTATGGAGTTTCATTACACCCTGGCTTCAAAAACTGGGCATGGATTTAGAGTTATGCATGTATGGGGATTTCTTCCTTATTTTTTTATTCTTATTTGCCATTTTTTGCTTTAGTGAGGTGGTGACAGGAACAGATGAATATTTAATTGAACCTTGATTTTAAACAAGAAAATATATGAAAGATTCGATGAGATGCATATAACTGCAAATTTTTATGTTCACAGATTGAGCTGATGGAATGTTTCTCTAGATTCATATCTGCTAAGTTTTGTAAATAGAGGCTTTGTGAATCAGGAGATGGGTATATGTATAACCTGATGATGCAGAGGGAATTGACAAGCCATGGAATTAGATAAATCTGGAGCTTAAGGTTGATGGTTTTGGTTGTGATTGTGTTATAGCTTACTAGTTTCACATTTTGATGCCGATATAGGTGAAAGCCGCAGAGGCCCTCTGTCTCTCCTGGTTATGGTAGATAAAGTTTAGGAAGCTGTTGAGGCAGTGGGTGGTAGAGGTCTTCCTGTTACCAAATTGCTGAGGGTTTGTGGAACTTCCAGTATCTTTGTAATTCACATTAAACATGAAATTTTCACAGTAAATTGAGGATAGGGGAGATGGCAGTTGGTCATAATTCTTTGAGATTTTGGGTGGTGAACAACGTAAGAGAATTGTTGTACTGCCCAGGAAAGCACTGTATTGGTTTTACACCAGAAATGGCATGACTGTCTTAAGTGATGCATGATGTAGTGATTTGAATCTATTGTTTTCTATCAGTTATTTTGATTTTTAATTCCAGTGTTGCCACGTCTCACTCCTTTTTTGACATCATGCTCTTCCTTATCTGTTAGATTGCAGTACAGTATTTAAGTGTTGAATGTTGCATAATTTCTTTTATAAATACATTTTGTGTATGATTATAATATATCATTGGCTTAAAAGTATATTTTTATATGGTATAGATTTGAGGAAATCTCCCTGAACATTTCTTTTTTACAAGAACTGTAGTTCGTCACAGGTCTTGCTTTGTGAATTAACTCTAATTCAAGATCTTATAGATATATTATGGTAGACTGTTTGGTTGCTTATGTTCCATGGTTGTAACTATCTGTTTTTACAGTATGGAAAGGGGAGTTTTGCACTCAAGGGCCCTCATCTTTCTTTACTATCATTCAGTTTTTTAAACTTTTTAATACTATCAACACATAAAGTTTTATAACTTATTCCATTCATCCACTACTTTGATATTCTAAAGGTACTGTACTTTTTAATATTTCTACTAGCATGTTCCTTGCTTAATGTCTTGTTCTGATGTCAGATTGATATATCATTGCAACTTTTGAAGAATTTTTCACTCATCATCATCAGACAGGTTTAGAAAACTGAAGGTTGTGATCAAGTCACCCCTTACTCTTCCCTCTTCCATGGTAGGAATATTTATGTCCTACAACTTCTCACTCTAACTTGATTTTTTTTAAGTCTTTGTTGCCCTCCCTTGTCTCTTTTATGTTAACTCATTATGCTGCTTGTAAGTACATAAGAATCGTTGTGTTTTGGCTTAATATATGCGTCAATATTTTCCTACATGTCACCATGTCCATTTACTTAAATGCGTTTCTAGTATGTGTCAGAAGACAATTTGTCTCCTTTACAGTCCCTCTTTTAGCTGGAGTGTTGGGGAGAGGTCAGGTACAATTTTGACTCCGAATTCCCTCTCTCAAAAAGATTCCTGATTAATAATATTTGTATTGATGCCTTCTTTATGTTTGCCCCATCCCCATTCCTTGCAATTACTTCAGTTGAATTTCTCCAGTCATGTATCAGACCAGCTTTGGAGTTTGTCTAGGTCCCCTCTTGTAAATTAGATTAATCCTCATCTTTCTTTACTTCCCTCTTGACTTTAGCATCATCCATAGACATATTCAGATATGATTCCAGTCCTTTTAGCAAGTCATTTACATGTATCAAGAAGAGCATTTTGAGGAGGTTTCTCTGACATCTATTAAGGAAATCTGCCCCATATTCTTGACTGAAGATCTAGCTTATTTACTGACCTCCTGCATGGTATAGTGTCAAGTACTTTTTTGAAGTCAAGGAATGCACAATCCTCCCATCCTTCTGTTTTGTTTAAAATGGAGCTTACCTTCTCATAGAAGTCAAAGAAATTTATTACTTGACCTTTCCTTTAATTCATGTTGCTTCACTTTGGAA
This sequence comes from Panulirus argus, assembly GCA_038088735.1. NCBI lineage: Eukaryota > Metazoa > Arthropoda > Malacostraca > Decapoda > Palinuridae > Panulirus > Panulirus argus. The sequence goes on along the minus strand of JAYMFT010000055.1, from coordinate 119,336 downwards.
GTCTCTCCTTTGCAATTTGTCATCCATTTGCTCTCTTATTATCTTTTTCAGTGTTTTATAGACATCATCCATCTGAGAGACTGGTCCTAAGTTTAGTACCATTGCCCAGTATTTCTTAAAGATAGGAACAGAATTTGTCCCCTCCCATTCTCTCTGCACATCTATCTCCTTTAGCAATTCTTTGAACAGTATTCAGACTGCCTGTAATATATGTATGTACTCACTTGTTAAGAACATACAGAGAATCTACAGGATCTTTATATGGGTCTAGGCCCTTGAGTAACAACATGTCTTTTTTTTGTTATATCAGTAATTTCCAAGACCTCTTTCCATCTCATCTTGCTGGTGATTGGTCTATAATGTCTTTCAGTCTGAAAGCACTTTTGAACTTGTTTATTTCCATGCATATCTTTACATTGCCCTATACAACTCTCCTTTGAATCCCTTATCCTGATGAGATGTTTTTTGACCAATAATTTACTTTTATTGAATTTAAGGAAAAGTTTCGTAGTGCCCCCATTCTTATCCACATTATTTCTTTCAAAGGTTCTCTGCTTCTTCCTAATATTGTTGTACTTGTTTCATGCTCTCTTATTCCTGTCTACTGTTGGCCAGCTGTTTTACTGCTTATGTCTCCTTCATGGTATGTCCCTAAGCTCTTTGCCTCTTGACATCTTTTATTGTTCTATAAGTCTCTTTTCAAATGTTCCCCCTCTGTTTGTACTTAAAGGTGCTTATGTTCTGACTTGCATGTAGATTTCACAGAACCTTCCATAACAGTGATCTGTAATATGCCTGCAGAACTCAGTTACTCAATTCATGTTTTAAAAGAAATTGTGATAGTTTAGCTCTGTTTAGTTCCTTAACTATATCTTCTCTTTGTGTATGGTTCCCTTCATGATTTTGACGTCCTCATTGAACACCTAATCAAATTAAGGCATTACATGATCAGTTTTACCAGGTGCACTGTATTTATATTTTCAGTTTTCATGCTGCTTTGTGTAATGATAAGATCTTGTAATGATTCTTCTTTGCACAGTGACATACTCATACCAAAAGTTTTTATGTACAGAGATACCTTGATTAGAGCTGCAGTGTCTAGCATTGCTCTCTCATTAGCATTCTTTTGGCAGTAAACAAAATAGGAAGATTAACTCCCGAGAGCTGGCTGCTTGTGTACCGCCACCACTAGTTAGACCATGGAATACTCGGCAAGCTGCTGCATCACATGATTATTGTGTGGCCATCGTCAACTCAAGAGTGTGCCGTTTTGATAACTGCTTCTTTCACTACACATCGAAGCTCTGGAATTCTCTACCTTCTCATGTCTTTCCCAATAACTATAACCTGGCTCATTTCAAGACATGTTTTATACTTTCTCAAAAGTTTGTAAATACTTTCATTGTCTGTTTTTCCCCCTTTCTCAGTTGTCTGTATATTTCAATTAGGGCCTGGCCTTGATGTGGACTTTTGTCCGTGACTGGAGCCTTCAACATAGAAAAAAAGTACACTTCTCTCACTCTGTTGGACTTTGGAAGATCCGCACTTTCACCCTTTCCATTCAGACACCATTGATTTACTTTTATTCACTTTTACCTTCAATCACCTATGCTTGCACACCTCATAAAACATGCTTAAATCCTCTCCAACTCATCTTCATTCTCAGCAAACAACACTGACTCATCTGCAAACAGGCTTGTCACCAGCCACCATGACTTCACCACAACGCTGCATCTCTGCACCCTTTTTCCCTAGTTTTGCTTTCATCTCTTGTATCACTCCATCCACATATTCGTTTAAAAACCACATTGACATCACACAGTCCTGCCTCACAGCCACTGTATACTGATACTTTTTTGCTCAACTCTATCCACTCTTACACATTCATTTACTCCTCTACAAAAGGCTTTCACACCATCCAACAGTTGTCCCCATACCCCATATATCTGTAACATCCCATAAAGCCTTCCATCCATCTCTGACATACATTTTTGTTAGACGCATGAAAGCTGCCTACAGCTTCTTACCTATTGCTAGATACTTTTCCTTAGGCATTTTCACAGCAAAAACCTGATCCATACATTCTCCCATTCTTAAAATCTCCTTGCTCTTCATTTATTCTGTATTCACTCACTTCTGTCACTCTATCAATAAACACTCCTGCATGCACTTTTCCTGGTATATTTAACAGACTTATTTCCATATAATTGCTACATACATCCTTAGCACCTTTTTCACAAGAAAAGAAACAACAACAGCTTTCACTCAGTCTTCATGCACAACCCTCTGCTTTGATGCTAAACTACAAATCACATTATTCTTTCCTTTGTAATTTTGTGTACATTCATAATCTACTTCTTTCTCCTGCTACTCAATAAAAGGCTAGTCAGAGTTATCAACCCATATTATTATGAGATCATTTTTCTCCAATCTCTTCAAAATTTAAACTTTTGTAAAAAAATTAAAAAGTCATTTAGTTTTGTTTTTGTTGGTAAATATAACACTAAGTTTATTGTGTTTATTGCTAGGATGCTCACTATAATGATTTTGCATATGTTGTGACTCATCTTTATGATCTGTTTTTTTTGTGACTCATCTTTATTATCTGTTATTTTTTTATCCTGTTATGGACGTATTTTGTTACACAACCTTGTTTGAATTGGGAAAATAGCATTGCCAACCCCCGCGCCGGCGAGGTAGCGCCAGGAGACAGATGAAATGGCCACATTCGCTCACA
>JAYMFT010000055.1:97930-115430 GCA_038088735.1 Panulirus argus | reverse complement strand
AAAAAGTGCTTTTCTTTTTTTGTGCACCTTTTCATATATTTAAATAGAAAATGATTTTTGTGTTTATTGGGGCAGGCCAAAAAAATCAAATGCATGCCTTAAGGGTTAAAGCATAAATTAAATCAAATTAAATGAAAACAATGTTTTGACTGAATTGGTAAGTTAGATTTTAGATAGTTTCTATAACCAAGTTACATGTATGACCCATTATTGGAAAACAAATACTAGATTTTGTGAGCAGCCACAACAGAATTTTTATAGATATATCCATCATTACATTAGTTATGGTTTTCTGTATGTTTACCATCAAATTTATTCTAGTGGTTTTAGTTGAATTTTTTTACTTTTAACACACTGAAGATCAAATAAGATTGTTTCAAAATGTTAGCCTGTAAAGATGTTTTTCATTACAGTGTCATTTTCATATATGTATATTATAATTGTCCCAGGATCATCTTCTAAGAAAGGATTCTCTCCAGAAGCTCCTGCAACCCAAGTTGCTTTACTTCCAGTTGCAGGGAAATGATGAACTCCTTTGAAGGGAAAAGTTCTTTGGTGAGTTCTACTGTCAGTGATTCAGCCTTGTGAAAGGGGACTTTTCACTCCTGAGGTCACCGTGAGCAGGCAAGTTTAGTAACACCTGTGTGTAAGGATAGAGTGTTGCTTAACACCTTTGGCAAGGCTGTATCATTGTGAGTACAGTCTCATCAAAGAACATCTCTCCAAAGGAATCCATCATTTCCCAGCTACAGGAAGTAGTGTGGCCTTAGGCTGCAGGAGGCTTTGGAAAGGAGTCCTGGTATCTTTTGTTAGAAAGGGGTGTTAACATTATCCTTTGTTAACACCAGGACCCTTTCTTAGAAAGGTGTCCTGGTACAATTGTTGGTAAATAGTTAAAATATATGTATATATATATTATTGTGTTTGTACACACACACACACACACACACACACACACACACACACACACACACACACACACACAGTATTTCATGTGATGTAGGAGCTCTAGGTTTGCCACATACCTACTTGGGCAAAGCTCACTTTAGAGAGACTTAAGAAAGATTGTGTATGAAGTGTATGACCTTAGCAGAAACTGCTTGAACCTTACTCAGGTACCACAGGCAATTTAACTGCCACACAGGAACCATACACTACCTCAGTTGTGCCACCAACCAACAGTCCCTCACTGTCCATATAACATTCATCACAAAGTTGTTGAAAGAAATGGTTACTTCCATCATAATGTACATACATATGTAGGTTTTGTATTACCATTTGTCCATAGAGTCACCTTTAAGCTGTTGGTTAAATATGAGTCTGCTGTTATCACAGCAAATTGCAAATGGTAATATTGTTATTATATGATAAAAGTAGGCAGCTATTCTGGATGTATGTTTAAAGGCCACTGAGGGACTGACCTGCTCAGGGTGGGCTTGCTACAGTTAATGGTGTATTCTCTTGCTCATGCTGCTACTACTTGTGCTCTTATTACAGTTAAGTGTGGAATCCATATTCAAGATTTTATCCCTTTCAGAAAGAGTTTTACCTGTGCTGTTAAGATTTTTAAAGGTTAATGAGTACCTTCTTGCAAGAACGATAATATTCATTGTCTCTGTCATGGTATAAGCCATCCATGGATGGCTTGCTTTATCACAGGTGTAGATTCTGTGATGATCAGCACTGCCAGCTGTTATTGCTTCCCCTTAGTGACTAATTAATCATAGTCATGTTTTTCATACATTCCATGTGTTGCCGATGCACATTTCTATTGATATGTTCCCCATATGTCAGTGTATGTGTACCTATGCATCTGCAGCCTGAGCAGCAGCAACAGTTTACAGTTCCTCCTAGTCTTGCACACCCTGAGCCCCACCAAGTGCCTGTCGAACCACTATACCTCAAAAATCTCCATAGTAACTCATTCCAGTGGACCCATATCAGGAGTTTTGTTGTGCCCGTACCTAGCCAATCATAGGTGGAGGTCTTTGCCTGTAAGGAACTACGTGAGGCTACCTGTTCAATTTTTAAGGGAATGGCAGACCTCCACACCATTTTACCCACAGTAGTTCTCATATAAGTTATGGTTGGTAACATACAATTCTTACTCACAGTACTCATAATCCTTTTTAGGAATGCTAACCAGTAGTAACTGGTGTGAAGCATTGTATTTTTCCAACCAACATACATTATCCTGTGTTTATATATTAAGTATTTTTGACATTCTTCCTTTAAACTTAATTATTATTTTGCCCTGTTGGGTATAGCTGTAACTGTAGCTTGTATCTGTAGATTTTGAGCTTATTTTTATGCTTACTTTAATCTTAACATAAGTGGCCATGGCCCAATTTCTTTGTAATAGGTATGTGAGAAGGTGTCAAGGAAGTTCAAAGTAACCCAAGGCTCAGGCATTGCTTGAGGTCTTGTTCTGCGTGTTATATGGCTGATGCCTTCCAAGAGAAAGTGCCCCAAATTTTGTACTTGATGCTCAGAAGATTTGTATAACCTGTAGCAGTGAATGCTCATGTAAACATGTTCAAGGACTGTCTCATCATTCATTTGAGACAAGTGAAGAATAATGTTTTGATATAGAAATGTAAAATAGGTGTTGAGGTGAACTTTCTCTTGTAATTATTTCTAGGTAGGTAATCAAATATGCAATAGCATTCAGTATTGCCAAAACAGTGGGCTTGCATCAAAAGCTCTGGCCAATATCCCACCATCATATCACACACATCCAAAGAGTGAGGCAGTTGTACAATAATTGCCATAAGAGGTGTCGGTTACCATTCAGCATGTCTGTAGTATTGGTGACATCCTTGAATTTGTGATGTCTGATGTAAAATGCATGGTGATTTGAATTACTGGCATTTTTATCCTGAACTGATGTCATGTAATGTAGGTTTTGATTGATTATGTTTAACCCTCTGAAAGAAAAATTGAAAAAAGAAATTCTTTGTCACAATTTTTTGCATTTATTTTTTCTCTGGCTGTTTGTGCTAGGAGATAAGTACACTATGTAGAATCAGTGAAGTCCGGGATGTAGGTTACTTTGGTGAAGAAGAAGCTGCCCGTATATTATGAAGTAGCAGTGAATTTAAAGATGTCATTCTGTTGCACTACTTTTAATTTGGAAATTTTTACATTTTCAGTTGATGTTCATGGTTTATCATATTTTTGTTATGAGTAGCTGATAATAAACTGTAGATATTTTTCAGAAATGTCACTTTTAAGAAATATATAAAATTACATTGAAGTGCAGAAAGATTATGATGCAGAACTTAATGCCAGTCTTTTGAAAAGAATTGATAGTGGATATAGATGCAGAAATAGAGTGAGTGCTTCAACATGTACAGGTGTATATGTATAAGTAAGGTAACTCCAGTCAGTGATGAGTAAGGTAACCCCAGTCAGTGACTGAGGTAAGGTAACTCCAGTCAGTGACTGGGTTATGGTAACTCCAGTCAGTGACTGGGGTAAGATGACTCAAGTCAGTGACTGGGAAAGATAACTCCAGTCAGTGACAAGTAAGGTAAATCCAGTCTGTTACTGGGGTAAGATAACTCCAGTCAGTGACTAGGGTAAGGTAACTTCAGTCTGTGATTGGGGTGCTACTTTGTTTGACAGCATCTGTAGCTCAGAAAGTAAATATGATTCTTAGACACTCGGAAATTATTTTTAGGTGCATTTTGAATGGTAATAGACATACTCTTAGTAGCCTAAGTTATCATAGGGCTGGCTGGCTATTGCACAATTTTTAACTGTTGCATGTAATTTGTACATATAGATCATAATTGCTCATTACCAGGAAGCATTTAATCATAACAAATGGTGGACATTTCTTAATATAAGTAACAACTTGTATTGAATCCATTTATTAGTAAAACTCCACAGTTAGTTAATCATGATTGACTTCAGTATGAGTCCTTTTCCATGACAAAAGAAAATTTAGTTTCAGACCTTATTGATAGGATTCATGTGAATTTTGGAAATTTTACCAGAATTTTGTGTAACATTGTAGATATCATAGAGGTTCTTCCAGTTCACTCATTTCACTTATCTAAAATCAAAAGTGTGTCACAGCAGATGCAAGAATGCAATGAAAGATTTTTGATGAGCAAGTAAGAAGTGGTACACATTATTCTGTAACTGATCAACAACTACACTTTTCTTTTTTTACTGTATCGTATCTTTGAGTTTATCCATTCATATAGACTAGGGTATCTGTAATGATGCAATGTATCAAGAAGGATCGATAAATGAATTGAGAGATTTTTGGAAATGCAGAAGTCGGTTGCTGAGGATTCCCTACCCTGAAGTAGGAACTCTTGTGTTGCTTTTTTCTTTATTTTCATGAAAGGGAGTTATGTTGAATTACTTAAAAACTGCTCCATAACATTATTTTCAGTAATCTGGTATGATCAGATGGAATGAAGAAAGTAATAAGGGGGTATATTAGAGATTTGGTATGGTAGGAAACGTAAAGGGAATGAATTGTAGAGTGGATGAAATGTAATTCTTTGGGATGGTTTGGGTGTGTGGAAAAAATGCAAGATGGGGAGTTTACAAGGAGAGTGTTTGATAATATAATTAGAAGACCACCTGTGACATGGGGAAATAGAGTGGAAACATACTGAAAGGAGAGAAATGGGGGAAGAATGCGTAGGATGGTGTATGCGAGAGAGGCAATGCAATAACAGGGATAAGTGGACTCTTTTGCCGTGACCACCCCCTTGATGGGAGTTCTTGGAGGGAATGGGTATCAGAGATATAGATAGATAGAATAATTACAGCCACTGGGAATTAGAACATATTGCAAGATAAAAAGCTAGTAAATGAGGACTTTGAGTTACCAACTTGTATTTATGTGAAATACCCAGAAATACAAAACCTTTCAGTATGAAATTTGAATGTGGTCCAAAAATTGGAACACTTCATTATTGATCTAGAAAAGTTATTTCTTAAAGAAAAGGAATTGGGAGCTGCAGTGGGCTTGTTAAGTGAAGCATTTTCTAAGAGGCTGCCTGCAGCTTAGATATATATTTTATGTTAATTAGGTAGCCTGTTTTAAGCTTGTCTCACAGAAGACCACCCGGAATCTTTTGGAGCTACAGTTCATTATAATAGGGAAAGCAAAAAGTGTATACTCTTCAAAAATATATTCTGTAATGTTTCTTTCATTGTCATACATATTTATACATGCAGCAATGGCCAGCCAGCCACATGTGAAGGAGTCAGTGAGGGCAGTTTTATGTGCCAGACTATACAAGGGTAAATGAACAGTACATTACTGTTCACATTAGAGTAGTACCTTAACAAGATTTTCACAATGTACAAAAAGTGAAAACTTTTTATACTGATCCTTGAAGAGTTTGTCTATTATTACTGTCCTTCCTGAACCCTTCCTCAGAGGCTTTGTGAACCCACATTGCTCAACCATTGACCAAATGATTCCATGCCATGTTGTTGAATCCAGCTACCTCAATCAGTCAGCAATAGTAATAGACAATACCAGCTTAGAGGCAAAGTTTCTTAGTGGAGATGTATTAATCGTTGATGTCTAATGTAGTGTCATTTGCTGTTGTGTCTTTTTTTTTTTTTCTTTTTTCTTTTTTCTTTTTGAAATTTTGATTAATTTTTCTGTAATGCAGATTTTATGCTGCTCGTATTACAGTGTTTTGATGCATGTAAGACCATGAGATTTGAAGTACACTCAGAGTTGAGTTCCAGTTTGGAGTTTCGTAATGATAAGTGAGTCAGTGTGTTGTTCTTTAGAATTGCTGATAGAACTAAAGGATGATATAAAATGTGTAGATGACAAGTAGTATAGCACGTATAGGAGTAAGTACCGAGCACATGTGATAAAGACTGCCTTTTCAGTTCTAGTGAAGGAAAATCTATAGGAACCTTGTTATCTATCTTAGCTTCAGTGTTTAATGGTTAGTGCAGTCAAGCATGATTTCAGCCTAATGTACTGCATGCAAGTATGAAGTCTTAATAATATTCATATTTTCATTCATAAAGATTTATGTTGTATTGTGTTTTGTCATTTATTGTTTTCAGAGCAAGGTGATGCTTGCAGGATTTCCTCTGTAGAGCTTTGTACATCAAAGTGTCAGATACCATACATCAGTGTGCTAAACACTCAGAATTTTTTAGTATGCCAGTTATGTATGCAAAGTAGTGTATCTATTATATTATTATCATTATTATTATTATTATTTCATTATAGGATCTCTTTTATGGGCTTTTGCAATTATGGGCCTGTGCTTCACATGGGAGGAAGGTAGGGTGGGCTTCTGATGGGCAGGAAGATCCTCAACGATACTGTATACTCTTCTGTCCACTGTTGATGAGATAGCATTGTTGAAGGTGACTACTCACTTCAGGTTTCACCATGTGTATGTGGGAGTCTTCTACCACCAGCCTTACCCTGACAACATCAACATAAAGGCTATAAGCAAACTAAATTCCCTCTAAACACTTACTTGCACTAGCTTCAGGAAAGTAAAAGAATCCTTCAATGTCATCTACAAATAATTAGCCCTCTCCTTAAACTGTGCCTCCTGCCTGGTTATCCACCCTTTAAAGAAGTAAATTAAACAAAGCTACAAACCACACAAAACAGAACACTCAAAACTATTACTGGTTGTTTCGTAACCACAAATATCCAACAACAGCAAAATAAAACAAAATTACTTCCGATAGTCCCATTACAACATTCCTAGCACCCATTTCTTTGACCAGCTCATGACTCCTTCCACCCATCCACCTCATAGCCAACTGTCAGCACCCAAGCTGAAATGAAAAGCTTAATCACACCTCACACTGTAGCATATACCCCATCCTCAGCAAACATAGCATTAACAAAACATTCTTTTTGTAATAACTCTACAAGAACTAAAACAGCCACCCACCTAACTCCATCAGACATTTATGCAGAAAGGAGTACAGTATCTTCAAAGACTCTCTCACTCCAAGGAAGTTAGTAGTTATTTCCCTGCTCCTGCATAGAGTGCTGCCTTGAGGCTGCAGGGGCCCCATAAAATGGGTCTGCGGGGTTGACTGCTATGTGAGCCCAGTTCGGTCTATTAACAGCACATTCCCTGCAGTGTACCACATTACTCCAGTTTGTTCTGTTCTATGCATGCCTCATGCTTCCCTCCAGTGTTTGTGCCCCAATCACTCAAGGCATCTTACACTCCAGCCTTCTACATCTTGGAGATGGAGGGATGGATTGAAAAAGATTTTGAGTGCTTGGGACCTGAACATGCAGGAGGGTGAGGGGCATGCAAGAGATAGAATGAATGGGAATGATGTGCTATACAAGGATCGATGTGCTGTCCGTGAACTGAACCAGGGCATGTGAAGAGGCTTGGGAAAGCTCATATATCTATATATATTTTTGGTCATACTTGATTGCTATTTCCTGTGTTAGAGAGGTAGTGCCAGGAACAAACAAAGAGAGGACACGTCAGCCCATATCCATTCTGTAGCTGTCTTGTTGTGTAATGCACCAAAAGCATGGCTCCCTATCCACACCCAGATCCCAGACCTTTTAATTGTTTATTTATATTTTCTTTACTTTTTATTTATTTTTTTTTCACCTATTTGCTTGTCCTGCCTCAATAAGGTAGCATGAGGGTCAAATGAGCAAAGGTCCCATTTGCACACATCCATTCTGTAACTCATATATAATGTACTGAAATCTAAGCCTGCTATGCACAGCTCAGTCACAGAGACAATTCTGTGGTTTTCCTTGACCACTTCATATGCCTTTTACAGCCTGGTGCCCTGTACCCTCCATATAACTAATTGATCCAGTTCAGTCCATGCACGAGTTTCATCCTCCTGAATGTTCTGGCTTTGTTGCCCCAAAGCTTCCCTCACTCGAACCTCCCATCTTCTTAGTCTCCCTCTCCTCTGCCTTGTTGCTCTCTCCACTGGTATTTTTTCACTTGTTCTCTTCATATGTCTGAACCATTTGAGCACACCCTTGTTAACTCTCTCTCTCAGAGTGTTCTTACTACTTCCAAACCTCTCTCTTTCACAATCATTCCGTGTGTGGTTATCCTGCCTCACATCACATGTCACCCTTAGGCATTTCAGTTCCAGCATGTCCATCCTCTTCCTTTGTTTTGTTCTTGAAAGCCCAAGATGCAATCACACGACACTGTTGGGACTGCAATACATTCAGATATACCCATTATTTCCCATACAGACACTGACCTCTTTTTCCAAATTTTCCTTAATGCACTCAGCACCTTAGCCTCCTCTTCCACACTGTGACTCATTTCATCCCCTGTATTCCTTCTGCTGCCACATCCGCTCCCAAGCACTTAAAGCACTCCACTTCCTTTAGGTCCTTCCTGTGTGAACTTGAACCACTCTTTTGCCTAACTTTCCTTTCATTCACATTTTCTCTTGACTTTCCCTTTCTACATACTTTCTTGGACTTTGTCACCAATTTCTAGAGTTTCTCTGTTTGGAATCAGAGCTGTGTCATCTGCTAATTGCAATTAATTTACCTCCCATGATACCCAATCCAAAGCATTCTGTGGACCCGTCTCATGCTCCAATACATTTGCATTTACCTCCTTCACCACTGTGTCCGTAAACAGATTCAGCAGCCATTAGGAAATCATGTATCCTTGACACAAATGCACCTCCACTGAGAAATACTCTCCTGCCTCCCTTCCTACTTACACTCATGCTGTACTCACTTAGAAAAACTCACTACATGTAGTAACTTTCCACTGACTCCATGTATTCATTGGGTCTTCCACTTTCTATGTATATTTCTAATGTTAATTTTTCAAATACCTTTTCCACACCCTCTGCCTCTCTTGAGGCCACATTCCTCTTCCATAATCATATGTACTGTGGATGCCACCATCTTCTCTAGACTCTACTCCTCCATTTCCCTTACAAGTTATGATCAACAGACATACACATCTATAATATGAACATTCATTTTTGTTCCCCTTGCCTTTATACAAGGGCACAAGGTTGATATGCAGCTGCTGACTGGGGAGGTTTATTACCATTACTATTGCCTAGGTATCAGGAGGATCAGTGACAGCTGCATAGTGAGCTAGCACATCAGAGGTTGTCAAGTTACTTTCCCCTGGCCTGGATAGCTCTTTTTTCTTTCTGCCTTACCCATATGTGGACTGCTGGCATTCAGTCTACAAACATACAATCTCTCCTTGTCACACATAACATGACAACACTTAACTCACACAACTCATTCTTCGTAACTCTAGATTTTCCTGCAGTAAGTGCTATACACTAGCCCTGCCTTTTGGCAAATTGGTAGAGCAGTAGATAGAAGTAGTAGGTAGAAACATTAGGTAGACATTAGATACTAGCCTCTGGAAATGCTACACTAGAGTTTCCCCTCTGACAGTGGCCTGGTAAGGGTAAGGCTGTAAAGGCAAAGAAGTGGAATTGGAGTTTGCCAGTTATAGAGACTCTTGCCATTACCAGTTACAGAGACTTTGCTGTGGCCACCCCCCTTGAGGGAGTTCCTAGAGAGAGTGTGTGTCAGAGATATAAATAGATAGATGGAAAGACAATACATGCTATGTGCCAGTCTTCAGGCACTTCCTTATAAGCATTTCAAACACTGAACAGCCAGACTATCTATTCCATATCACTGTTGCCCTATTTCTTGAGAAACAACTGCAATCACATTCTCCTTTGCTTTAATGTACTTTATCTTTGGCTAGGCTGTCAGTACCTCCTCTTTTCACTATCACTCTTCATACCACAAATTCCAGAATCCTGTACGCTGTGCCCTTCCCTCAGTCATCTAACACATTCGGTAGCCCTCAAAATACTTCATCTCACTTTTTAATTTTTGATGAACTTAGTACTATACCTCTTTCTATAATCATTCTTTAAACAGTTAATTGAATTGCAGCTGATTAAGTTGAAATATATAATTAGTACCTTTATACAGGGACTACAGATAATATTTGTTTTTCCGACATTGCCAGGTAAGACTGTTTTATTATTTTTGATGGCTGTTAAGGCTCAGGCACTATGCAAGATATAGCCATCCTCAATGAACATGTCCCATGTTTTTGGGATAGTTGTTTTTGACATTATGGCCTCATATCTTTTTGACAAAAAATATGTATCCTATCTGGAAACTAATTTGGATAGTATTACCATATGCTAATATCATTGTATGGTTACATTGTATGTTCATAATGCAAACATTTCCATACTCATACAGAAAAGGGCTTCAGATTTTCAAGCATTCTATTAAGCATCTTTCCTGGTCTTGTTGAATAATCCTCCTCTTTCCCATATTCCCTTTTTTTATCATAATTCCCAGAGTTATATATCTGAGTATAAAACTTTTAGGCCATAGTCCACATGTTTAAGTGTACTAAACAGGAACCATGAATTGCTTCCACCCTGAAATTGGACCATTTGACTGTAAGCTTTTGAAACCTTGGCTCTTTTTTATATTTTGTAAATGGGTTTTAATTCTAAAAATTTATTTCTGATCTTAGATGCACTAACCAGCTCCCACTGCTTTATAGTTAATTTTGCCTGATCAGGTGCAGTCTTGATAGAAAAGGTATGGAAGTAGGATGCTCTCATCTGTTAACAAGCTTTAGAAACATGTTATTGCTTCATTTATTCTGTTTGTCTTTTGCTGACTGATATAGTGCAGTAATGGTGTCAGTGTACTACAGGTTTATGTGTTTAATGTACAAGAAATTAAACTTGGAGCTGAGTTTTGGACAGAATGATCGTAGCTTAATGTGAGCTCTTAAGTGAGGGTCTGAATTTGATTTAATTGTATTATTCTGTGCTTTAAACAGTCGTATACCTTAGCCTACCCCTAACCCTTGTCTTTTCCTTTTGCCATGTGGCAGGGATTTCAAAGCCCCTCAATTTCACTGAGATAATAACAGTAACAAAAGAACAAGATAGGTATACCTCTTTCTCACTAGCTTTAAATGTATCCATAATGTCATTTCCCTATTCTTATATTTTTTCACCTTTTTCTTTAAGTATTAGACTGAAGCTTTCTGTAATTAAAAAGTATGGTTTTACATTTTATTGATCTTTAGATTTCAGTTTTTTTAACAAAAAATTCTCAATTCATAATATACTGTGATTTTTTTTTTCTAAAATTTCACACGTGTTGATTGGCCATGAGCTTAGTTCACATTAAACTCAGAAGGAACATAATCTTTTAGGCCACAGAATAATTAATAATTTTTATCATGTTGCCTATGTATATTGGGGGATTCCTTTGTACAAAGTATGGAAGTGTTTATTGTAAGAAGTGAATGTTCTGGAATACCTTAATGGTAGATGAGCAATGGCAACATTCACATAGTGTAGGATCTGATATTTTATGATGCTTTAAATGTAGGATCTGATATTATCTACTGTTTGAGGCTTATGACTCAATTATTGATAGACAGGCTTATTGTAGATTGTTGTCAGTATTTTTGAAATATTTGTTGTGAACTACAGGTATTTAAGCACAACCCATCTCAATATATGGCTCAGTTTTCACTTTTTCGGGCATTCATTGCAGTGTTCAGACTTTTTTATTACTGTTTATCTGTATTTTGAATGTGAACTTCATTAGCATTACATTAATTATGTTAATGACTGTTGTGTTACAGTCTGTAATGAGTAAAGTAAGCAGTTTTATGCAAGCAAAATTTGGGTACAGATTATGGTTTCATTATGCTGTAGACTTAATCATTTCACAGCATTTGTAAATGAATATTTCCATCATTACATGGTAAGACTACTGATTTACTTTTATAGAATACAAAAATATAGTTTATGCTGTTAAAGTGGAAAGAGTAATAACAAACAGAAAATTTCATCCTGGCGTTATTATGGCTTGAAGTTTGTTCTAGATTAATTCATTAATTTCTTTAAACTTGAAGACTTGACCAACACATCGCTTTCTCTTTTTGTTTAATCTGATTTATCTACAGGGTAATGATTTTGTGCAAGCATCATCTATACAAGTAAGTATCTCTCTGATTTTTACAGTACTGTCAGTGATATCACTCGTTTCCCAGGTACTTTTACACTTCATTTCTTCAGACACTCCCGCCTGTCTTCCTTTTAACAGCCTTTTTTTTTTGTAGATATGGAAGTTACCTATAACAGAAATACATACCACATTGATTAGAACATTAATGAGATTTGTTATTCATTCTGTTAGTTGCTTCCTAATTTTCTTTGCCTTTGTTTACCTTAGTAGATTTTCATCTCTATAACTGAATTGGCAGAAACATTTTTGAAATGTTCTGTATATATGTTGTGAGTTAGATACAGAAATTTCTTGGTTTCTGAACATGCTTGGTCCTGTGTTAGATGTACTAATTGTCAACTTTTAAGTCACAGCTATGCAAAAATTTTGTCATTTTTACATATTTGGTATATGTACAGAAACTTTCTCCAACAAAGTTAACCATAAGTTGTTAATAAAATTTTTTTCCATTTCTTATAACAATTATTATGTAAAAGGTTAACTCAAAATACTGTTCTCTCTATCATTTACAGAAAAGCTTAATGAATTCTATGCCTATTAGACCCTTTTAGTATCTCATGGTGAGGCAGTTAACAGCACAAATGGATATAAATATATTGTTTGTACTTAAGGTGAATATGGTGTTTAAGCAGTTCTCAGAAGTGTAGTATATTCTCTAGAGATATTCATGCTAGAGGTAAGCTTATTCTTATAAGTTTACAAGCAATTGTAAAATTTTATGTTTTTTCAGCCTTTGTGTATATGCCAGGAATCAAGTCTTAAATATTAAAGTAAAGGTTCTCTATCTTATCGTGAGATTACTTCACATCATAGATAAAGTGTCTTCTATAAACAAATTGTGAAAACAATGACTAATATAATATTTTGTTATAATGTTTTGAGGAAACAAATCTGGCTTTTACTGTATATTGACAGTTGATTTGCAGTTCAGGTTGGAAGTTATAGGAAGAGAGAAAAGTTACCCCTCTGTACTTCAAATGTAAAAAGCTAATGTGTGAACTCCTAATGCTGATGGTTCCTAAGGACTGGCCAATATTATGTTTAACTTACAAAGTCTAGTTGCCTGAGTTGATTGTAAGTCTTGTTGAGAGCATATGACCTCTCAAGGTCAGTTGTTGCTTCAGCTGAACATTTAATTGACATAGCAAGTTGAGTTAATGAGTGCTTGCTAATTGTGAGTACAATTGTTATTTTGCATAACATATTCCTTGAAGGTGTACAATATATAATCAGGATAAGTTTGGTACTTAATAGATTCTGTGAATGTTTAAGTTTTGTAATGTATGATAGATACAGTGTTGTTATTCTGTCTCCATCATTATAAGAACTTTTTTCTTTTTTGAAAATGGAACAAGTAAATAGGTAATGTAATTGCTTGGCCAGAGACTATTCTTATATGGTAGATTGTTGCCACTTCTTGTTATGTGAATAAAATAGAATATGTAACAATGCAACTCCAGAAGCCTCCTCTAAGCTGGGTGCTGGTGGATCTGTACAAGCCGTGTGGGGGATTCGGTTCAGGTAGGTTTAGCTTTAAGGAAAAGTTTGTCAATTAATGAAGATGTAGCACTTCTGCTAATGACAGTATATCATTCTACAAAAAAATTCTTGATGGTCAATATGGTAAATTTTATGGACTGTCAGAAGTTTTGGATTCAAG
Organism: Panulirus argus; assembly: GCA_038088735.1. NCBI lineage: Eukaryota > Metazoa > Arthropoda > Malacostraca > Decapoda > Palinuridae > Panulirus > Panulirus argus. The sequence continues at coordinate 101,724 of JAYMFT010000055.1, read as the reverse complement.
ACCTCATGTAGTGTCACACACAACACATTGGTTATCGTGTACTTGAATTGGAAAATGGACAGTAAACTATTTTGATAATTACGAGTTCGTATCTTATGAGGATATTTTCAGTGAGTACTGCATAAATGAAAAAGTATTTATGGCTGCCATTGTAAAGGAGAACCACAGTTTTTTACAGTCCATGAGACCCCAAAGCCTAGCCTAAACCCAGAGAGAACATATATGGTGTCAGTTATTCTGTTATGTAAGAAATTGATGAATGTTTGGACCTCAAACTGACCTATGCTTTCTCATCTTTGAAAGTGAAAGGGTATTTAGAGTATATTACATTATTTTGGTACTGGAATATTTTCAAATATAGGTCTATGTATGAGTACTGGTAATATATAATTATTTGGAGGATAAATTATAATTAAACCAGAATAATTTCTATGGTGTGTCCAGTACAAAGGTATAGGTGGGATATTATTCGTAATGCAGGTAAGGTCATCATTATTATGTATTTAAACTTAATATTATTGATATTCTTATATACCCCAAGGATACTATTTATGTGGCCTCTGCGGCTTCAAGGGTGCACTTCTCATGGGAGCAGGGTCAGGTGGACTCCTTTATGGTAAAAAGTCCCTATACAGTGCTGTACTCTTATCTGTCCACTAAAATTGGTAGTGTAGTTAGAAGTGACTTCTTGGTTGTGTAGTTACCACTTGCAGACATAATCTACCTATTAACCATAAACACTTTACACACATACACAATAAAACAAGGATCCTCTTAATACAATCCTACCTCTTCAACATACACAGCACTCACCATTCTTTGCAATGGCACCAGACCCCCTCCCACCCAAACCACTCCATAACCAACCACCTACCCCAAGGTAGAAATAAAATGCCAACCCAAGCCTCACACTGTAGCCTCCCTTACTCACAAATCTCTTTACCACCAGTAAACATTACACAGATAGAACATACACTCTGAAATGATCTGACCTTAGGTAATTATAATAAATGTGACCTTTCATTCTTTGTTTCTGGCGTTTACCTCACCAGTGTGGGAAACAGCAATCTAGTTCGAAAACAAAAAGTTGGTGGGGGTGTTGCTGAACTTTATGGAAAGTGGTAACACCATAATGAGAAGTCACCTTCATGAAGACTGTATTATGAACAGACAGAAAATAGTTCAGTTTTGTCAAGGATCTTTTTGCTCCAAGTTCATAATTTCCTTCCTCTTGTATGTAGTGCAGTCTTGAAGTCACAGGAGCTCCATAAATGGGTCCTACTTATATAATAATAATAATAATAATATATATATCTAAACTTACCCTTTCTTCATGACCCAGGATTCCCTTCTGTGGAGCTCCCACAGCAGTCAGGAAGATGACCACATCCACTTGGCTAGACCACATGTCAAGAAGTGTGTTAAAGGTATGTTTGTCTTTGTGGTGTGAGTGTGGGACAATTAAGAAGTAAGTGTTCAATGTAACCACTGTGTTTGAAGTGCATATTGCATGAAAGCTCTTGTGATAGTGTTTATAATGTTGGATAGATGGTTGGTGTCCGTACCACTGATGATAATGTGTAACTCATTCTTGCTTGGGGAGTTTAGCATCAGGTGAGGGCATTTCTAGTTGAATGGGCTTTAAGACTGGGTTAGGAGAGCAATTTTTAGTCCTTGTAAAGTCATTACAGTGTGAATATATTTTTTTTATGTTGTGTGTACTTAGGGAGGGAGGATCTGTAATTATAGGCTGCTAAATGTACAGCAAAGGAAACTTTTTATTTTTATATGAGGGTGGTTGGTTATTATAAAGGAGGGAGGGATCTAGCTCTGTTTTAAAGAAATGCTTGCCAATCATATTGAGCTATGATTGTATAAGACAGTTTTGTTTCGTTATGCAGGTGTTGAATGTTTGTGGTTTGCAATGCAACAAAGGAGTGACCCACGTTACGCACAGACACACACACACACATACACACTATTTATGTATTTTCATACTTGATTGCCAGTTCCCACTTTAGCGAGGTAGTGCCAGGAACAGACGAATAAAGGCCATTCTCTTGCTGTCATGAGTATTGCACTGGAACCACAGCTCCTTATCCACAAACAGGCCCCACAGACCTTTCCATGGTTTACCCCAGATGCTTCACATTCCCTAGTTCAATTCATTAACATCACATCAATATATAGAGGGTGTTCTGTACTGAGGTCAAGAACTATCTGTACTGAGGTCAAGAACTAACATAGTGTAGTTGTTAGCAAGCCAAGGAGTAGAGTAAGTGTTCGGTACATACACGTACAGGGTGGTCCAGACTTAAGTCTGTATTTAACGGATTATTCTGTAGAATTCCAAACTTGATCACAGTTTTCTGTGTTAGCAAGGTAGCACTAGGAGCAGACGAAAATAAGGCCTTATTTGCTCGCATCCATTTTGTAACTGTCACATGTAATGCATCGGAACCACAGCCCCTATCCACAACCAGGCCCCATAGACTTTTCTGTGATTTCCCTTGGCTACTTCATATGCCTTGGTTCAGTCCATTGACAGCACATTGCCCCTTGTATACCACATCACTCCAATTCACTCTTGTCTCATGCATGCCTTTCACCCTTGCATGTTCAGGCCCCAAGCACTCAGTCTTTTTCACTCCTATTTGGCCTCCACCTTCTCCTTACCCCCTCCATTTCTGATGTATTCCAACCTCTCCTCACTCATTTTTTACTCTCTCTACACAAACACACACACACATATATAAATATATATATATATATATTTTGGGGCCTGAACATGCAGGAGGGTGAAAAGTGTGCACAGAATAGAGTGAAATGGAACAATGTGGTATACCGGGGTCGACGTGCTGTCAATGGACTGAACCAGGGCATGTGAAATGTCTGGGGTAAACCACGGAAAGGTCTGTGGAGTCTGGATGTGGATAGGGAGCTTTGGTTTCAGTGCATTACACATGACAGCTAGAGATTGAGGCATGCAAAAGGTGGGAAGTGGGCAGATTAGAAAGGGTATTGAGTGGTGGGATGAAGAAGTAAAGATGCGGATGAAAGAGAAACAAGAGGCATTTGGGCAGTACTTACTGGGAGGGCGGGCAACTGATTGAGAGATGTATTTGAGAGATGTATAAGAGAAAGCGGCAAGAGGTGAAGAGGAAGGTGCAGGGGTTGAAAAAGAGGGCAAATGAGAGTTGGGGTGAGAGATTATCATTAAACTTTACGGAGAATAAAAAGACATTCTGGGAGGAGGTAAATAATGCACGAAAGACAAGAGAACAAATGGGAACATTGGTGAAGGGGGTAAAAGGGGAAATAATACCAAGTAGTGATGAAATGAGGAGGAGATGGAATGAATATTTTGAAGGATTGTTAAATGTGTTTAAGAGTGGCAGATGTAGGGTGTTTTGGTAAGGGGGTGGTATGCAAAGTGGGAGAGTCATGGAGAGTGGTTTGGTAAAGAGAGAAGAGGTTGCAAATGCCTTGCATAAGATGAAATCTTGCAAGGCGGCAGGAGTGGATAGTACTGCAGTTGAATTCATTAAGAAAGGGGTTACTGTGCTGTTCATTTCTTGGTAAGGATATTCAACTTATGTATGGATCATGGTAAAGTGTTTTAGGATTGGCAGAATACATGCATTTTCTTTTTTTTATGCTGAAGGCTCCAATCACGGACAAAAGTCCACATCAAGGCTGGGCCTTAATTGAAATATAGAGAATTATGAAACAGAAAAGAAAAAGACAAGGGAAGTATTTACAAATTTTTGAGAAAGTGAAAGACCTGTCTTTTG
>JAYMFT010000055.1:61455-97830 GCA_038088735.1 Panulirus argus | reverse complement strand
TATATATATATATATATATATATATATATATATATATATATATATATATATATATATATATTGGTTGTCAAAGGCTACAAAGTCTGATACAGTGTGCTTGATTTATGCTGCAAGTATTCAGAGCCAAAGTATATCTACACTTCTGCTAGAACTCCAAAACTAAGCAGTATGTATGAAGTCTTTCTACACTTTGCAGTCAAGTAAGGTAAGCGTGACATTTTCTCTTATTATCATACATTGAAGTTGGTTATATTGTTTTCGCCTCGACCAGGTTGACAATATGTTGGAAATTTTGGAAGAGGATACCAGATGTCATTGTTTTCTCAGAGATGTATTAAATTTGATTTAAAACAAGAAATTAGATTTCGTTGAAGGCGGGAGTTGTTGCTTCGGAAGCCATGGTTTTATATGTTTTTCCAAGGGGGGGGGGAAAGGTGATTTGAACTGTAGTTTCCGCTATTTGCCCCCATATACTGACGTGACACTAATTAGACAGTTAATTTCTTTGCATAGTTTAAAGTATAATTAACATATGAGACTGCAGTCCATAGGCAGTGATAGTAAAAAAAAAAAAGAATAAGTTATTAGTAGCTAAATTAAGTCGATTATTTCGGGGTTCAACTTTGAATAATGACTGATACTTTTTTGAAGCTCATTTTCGGAAAAAAAATATATATGTTTCTTGCTTCTGGTGGAGAGAGGTGGTTGTCATGTGGATAAAGTAGCACTAACTGAACGGAAATGTTAATTTATGACTTCTTATGAGCATGGCGACCACATTTCTCTCCCACTAGCAAGGAACGGGAGGTCCGTCCGGGAAAGGTAAAGAAGTTATCGTATATTTTCTCCAAAAGTTTATCTAGGAAAAGCAAAAGCAGTTAAAACTCGAAAAGTGCTTGAGAAAATCCCCAGTAGAAAATTGACTAGCAAAGTAGTTTTTTTTTTAATATATATATATATATATATATATATATATATATATATATATTCATACATATTCGCAATTTCCCGGGTTAGCGAGGTAGCGTTCAGAACAGAGGACTGAGCCTTAGAGGGAAAATCCCCACTTGGCCCCCTTCTCTCTCTCTCTCTCTCTCTTTGTGTCAATAGAAACTCAGGGGGTTGGATGAATTACAATTTCTTGATCATTATTCCCTCTGCAGTGTTACAGTGTGACCCGAAACTCCTGTCGTGAATCATGTGTTGAGGCAGAGTTTTCGCCGCTTGCGCTGCCTGCCGCACCATTACTGTCTCTCCGTTGTCACCGGGAACCACACCTCGTTCCGCCTGAACCATAGTTTCATGGGCTGGTCGTACCCGGCCCTGGGGAGAGGAGGCAAGAGACGCGTTTTAAGTCATGGTAGTGGGTGGTGGTGGTGCCGCTGGAGAGCTTGCTTGCTCGTGTGCCATGGGCATACCACAATAGGCATGATATGTACTCAAGAGGCCCGTGTTTTCTGTATGCAAAAGCTTAAGTATTTCCACAGTCAGCGGACGGACGGACGTTTTGCGGAGGTTATAGAGGGCTTCTCACCAGTACATGTGGTCGAGTTTGACTGGCCAACAGTTCTCTTCCGCGATCGCCGCCAGTTTACCAGCCTCCTCCATCCAGTCAGCTTCTTTGTTCAGGTACCCGCCGACTCTCCTGTAGGGGGGGAGGCAAGAAAATATATACCTAGTCGTTATGGCGTCGTTTACAATTTCCGCTCCTCCGGCAGGAGCCCACCAGCTGAGTTCCAAGCATAGGAGCAACCCACCACCCACCCCAGCTCACAGAGGACCCACCTGGTGATGATCTTCATATCCGGACGGTCCTGGATGAAGACCGTGGGGTCGATGGGTTGCGGAGGGTCTGCCTGGTATTTCTCGCCGATGAAGAAGCACATGGTGTACTTCTTCTCAGGGGTTTCTTCGTGCGAGGTGGGTATCTCATGCTCGCAGTTCATTTTGAACTCCGTCGTCACCGGCACCGTCATGGCCATGCTCACCTCTGCGGGAAGAAATATCCGAAGGGCGTGTCTCTCTCTCTCTCTTTTTAGCCTCCTGAAGTGTTCTACACAACGGGACGGTGCAGGCGTATAGTGGTGGGGATGGACGGCCTGGCCCGGCCCTTTGAATCTACTGAGGAGGGGGAATGGGGTTCAGGGCATCACACACACGAAGAAGGGACGTTCTGTCGTGGCCAAGCGAATGATGCTTGATATCCCTTTAAGGACATCATCTTTGGGTATGAATTTCAGCAAAATAGAAGAACAATTGATTGTGGAGATTGGCCTTCAGTTATACTCAAGGTCTGCAAAGGGTCTCTGGTAAGGTCTCATAAAGGCTAGGACTTACTTCTCTCGTTGTGCCCGGAGATGTAGTCATACAGGCGCATGAAGAGAGTGGACATCATGTGATCGTCCCTTCCTGTCACCTCGCTGCACACCCACCTCTTGGCTTCATACTCCCTCTCCTCGTATCCCTGTAGGGGGGGGTTAATGCGCTGACTATTACACCTGCCACTTCTCCCGAAGCCCTCTCCAAAATTCCCTATTCAGAGTACCAGCGACGCTTAGTCTTGTCTCGAACCCTCCAGCCCTGTGTTTAGAAACGGCGTCTTGAGACGCCAGGTACATCTGTCCCCCTCTCTCTCTCTTCCCCCCACCCCTTGTCATCTACTAGGCTTTCTCTCAACCCCCTTGGAGATGACGGTGCGTCCCGTGAATACAGCATTCAGGTTCTCAGAGGCCAGGCCATCATGATGTGAGAGAGAGAGTCAGCGTGCTGTCATTGCTAAGGGTTTGGTGGTGCCTTAGATGACTTGATTGTCTCCCACACATTCACGAAAACTCAGCATTTTGTTATCTCCCTTACACCTATATGGTCGAGTCACTCTACAGTACTTTTATCACCTCTCATCACTAAGCGGCATCTCCCATCACCATAGCCTACTTTAAATCGCCAACCCTAAATTTCAAACCTTACTTAACCATGAACCGCTTCTTTTCTCTTTACGAAAACAGTCTACTCACAGGGTACCTCGCCTCGATTGAAAAAGGCGCTTCTTCGTACGTGGTGAAGAGGCTACTCAGCTGGGCCACCATCGATCCAAACTGATCAGAAACGAAAACTTTATGATAGTTTATGCTACCTCGGAAACGTTATTATAGAGGCATGATAATCACACACAGCTCCTAAGACATATTAGGTTATTATCTGCAAACCACCATGATCGTATTGATAACTCGCGTTAAGTAATACCCATCAACATTTAGCAGTAGATACTGAATACTTACGATGTTGGCGCGAGCGGCCGTTGCAACCACCAACAGCGTACACACTGCCAGCCAACGCATCCTGGCGACACAGGTAACAATAATTATTAGCCATGGATGTCCCCATCCCTGACAGTTGCACCCCACACACACCTTCGTCAGGAGCCGCAGGGTAAGAGAAGGGAAGCTCATGAGAACCGTTAGAACAAGACATGGGGAGTCGTAAACAAATCAGTATATGACGAGAGCAAAACATCTTTACGGGCAAATTTTGGGGATTGATAATTTGATGTCAGTGTCAGTCTCACAATGTTGCCACTACACAGGCATTTTTATACACACCATATCACCTCCCTAACCATGTGATTGATCATAAAGTTTATTCCTACCTATGCAAGATGTGTTTGCTGTATAATCAGTGTTCAGTAATTGTTACCAGTGTTTGTCAGCTTTTACGGAGGGAGAACGTTTATGCAGTCCCCTTCAACAAATGCACAAAGTAAAAACGATCAGATTTAACCTGACGGGAGGAGATGGGATGGATGTCTCTTACTTGTCGAATAGCTGGACGGGAGTGAACAGTCCAGAGGCAATCGGGGTAATGAAATGGCCCGTCAACCACCCGGCCTTATACACATCCCAGATCAGATTACGAAATGCGACCAAAGCATTTATGAAACCCCTGGGCGACCACTGATACAGCCTAGCAACAGAGTTCACGCTCAGGTTACATGATCGGCAGGAAATTTGCCGACGTGGTAACTCCAGCTGGAGCCGCCTGCTGATGCCATGTCTGTGGAGCGCTGTCGACTGACGAATTTATGATGTTGGGCATATTATTTTTCTTCCTCCTCGGCTGAGTCATTACCTACCATGACTTCATTCTCCAGCTCTATCACGAGTCCCCTTTTTGGCGGGTGTTGTAGTGGGGTTTACTGGAGTGGTAAAAACGAGAGAGAGGCACGGGAAGACGTTAAACAACAAAAATGCTTTCTTGGATACGATATATATAGAGATAACAGAGGGCAAAAAGGATACTAGAGGTGTAGGATTATAGGGAGAGAGGAGAGGTCAGTTGTGGCAGGTTAAAAAATGCGAGGCAGGTTTGGCAGGAGTCTTGTGGTGCTGGTGATGATAGGCGTCAACCTGGAGCTCCTGTAGGAGAAGGTGGGTGTGGCCCGTATCGCGGTTCCTGGAGAATAGCGATAAAGGAAGCGGAAGGCTCCTGAAGAGGAGCTAGGGATGCAGGAGTGCTGCGGCCGTGGCCGTAGGTCCTTTGTTGTTACAGCTGCTGCTCGTGACGGGCGGAGGCGATGTCCTACGCTACTCCTGCCGAAGGAGGACGTCGGAGATGAGAGGCACCCCAACGAAACCTGCCAGGAAGATGAAGCGTCAGGAGCCCCGTTGGGACATCTACTGACGTAGGAGACGCCCTAAGGGCGGCTTGACTCTGGAGTCACATCGCCAAGACTTCAGGTACCGGAGTGGTACACTTGTTTAGTGGCAAGTCACCTGCCAGACTGGTTTGCTGCGATACACAGGTATTTAAGAGGCTCACGGTGAGGCCAGGTCTGTGAGGGGCAGCTATTCCCAAAGGGAATTAGAGACGTTGAAGCCGAATGTCGCCTTACGTGTTCAGCCTCCTCAAAATTTTTGCATCCTAGTCCATCGAGCGACATTAGTACCCGTACACTTATTCTTTCCATATGTACGAGATCTTAATACTATACATTAACATACCAAGTTCGTATCTTGTCTAGCCTATAACTCCTCTTCGAATTTTACCCTCACATCCATCTCATTCCTACATCCATCTTTACCCAGAAACAAATGAAGTAAAAAAAAAAAAATGAAATAGTCAAGCTACCAAAAATCCTAGTGTCATATCTAAGGGTCAAATCATTGTACTCAAGTGATGGTACCGTTGTGTATAATTCAGTTAAAAAGAAAAAATCACGGGAGAATAGGTAGCATATCCCCCAAAATGGGGAAGGTGCCAATGCCAACTGGCTTACCTCATGTCGACATCAAAACAAACAATTTTGTGTACATTATTTGTTTAAAAGGTATTAGCATATAGTATCTGCCGTTCCCTTCACGGTTTTGGTCATGGATATTTAAAAGAAAAGAGTGCCTGTCAACTTGGCTTTGGAGACGCCAAATGATATGTTTACGCTCAATTTTTGATGATGCATGTCTGGCAGCAAAGGTTATATTTTACGATGAAAGTGTATCTTATTAATCATCATAATTGTTGAAAAATCCCGATGTTATCTCCGTATCGTCCTAAAACGTACATTTTTAAGTCTTGGTTCTCCGACTTTGTGACGGTACTTGATGCGGTTATTGGTTAGCGGGAAAGGCGCATATGGAACATAATTTTACTCATGAGTAAATTTGATCTTTTGATTCATGTGCTGAGGAAGTTCTTCAGATCAAAGTCGTAAGATTTGCGTAGTTCGCTTGTAATTATTTACACCTATCTGGGCACACGTAGTCTCGTTGATAAAGTCCATGATACATTATCTAGAGAAAGACTCAGGTTTTGTAAACAGTCAGGCGAGGATACTTCTAAGTTCCCTCTAAATAATTATCACCGTTTCCCACGGACACTATACCAGTTGAGTTTCTTTGTTTGCATATAGAACTACCGCGTCCCATGCAGACAACACATAGTTTACAGTACACAGACTTCAGCATCACTCCTGTGATAAATTATAAACTCGTTAAACTTGGATGAACCAAGATTTCCCATTTGCATAAGTCGATGCAGGTGGCACCTGTTGACCAAACGCTGATTCTGCTACTGACCTTTGTTAAGATTGTGTTTTGTTGCGTCAGGAAATGATTAACTTCACCTCCACCTACCCTTTCAGTGGTCCCACCCGGTGGACGTGGCTAGTTTCCTGGGCGCTGAGGGAATCCCATAGAAAGGAATCCTTTGGCAGGAGGGTAATATATAGAAACATGGATGTTTATTATGTATAAATGATACATTCTGCTGTAGGCTGTATAATTATTGTTTGTTTTTATGTTGGTCCACCTGCTTTGCATGGGATATTTTTTTCCCAACAATTTACTCTGTGCAGTCTACTGACTTTGTCAACCTATTTACTTCCATCTGTATTGTAGTAGACATTAACATCCATGCAAAGTTTCATTGAGGTTTTATATTCTTAGTTGAAAATTACAGCTTTTGATACCATAAAGAATGTCTTGACCGTTGGTAATAACATTTATCTGGTTTTAGCTCACCTAGCCAAAGACTCTGTGAGCTTAAGCCATTTAAACTGTCGTCCGTCCGTTATTTTTTTTTCCAGTTAAATATTCCTTACTGAAAATAGTGGACCGAATGACATTAAATAAGAGTCAGCCTTCAAGATGGTAGGAGCTCCTGCCGTAGTTTATTTATATTGGAATGTCTTTACCGCTAACTGAAGCATTAAAGCCAGGGTACTACTAACCCAATGGAATTATACACCATCCATTAAAGTTTGTTTTCTTCCTAAAAGTTAATCAGAAAATATATATTCGTTTGATTACTTAATAATGATCACTAGAGTGGGATTTTGACAGTGCCGATCTTGAGCTGCCAAAATGTAAAATACTCCATAGTGGGGAGAAGTATTAGGGAAGATGTGGGGTTAATCTTGAATAAGAAAGGTAAAATAATGCGTTACACATTACACCGTGCCTCATAAGCTGTATATTTTTATTCGGGGAAGCTTTTTTATGACCAAATGATCAAACTCTTCCTGTTGAGGGAAGAAATTGACCGCCACGGCTAACGAAAAAGCTGACAAAAATAGATGAAACAATGGATTTTAATTCTCATGGAATATGAATCCCTTCTAAAACTATTTACAAGAGTTTATATATTCAGCCCCGTTGCTATGGGTAGGTGTAGTTAGTTGTAAGGGACTTACATCCTCTATACTGTAATGAATACTGCCTGACATAGAGGATCGGGTAAGATGATGAGAGAGTTGGATACTATTTGCGTCTTGCAAGAGGGATCGGGTTCGGAAACGTAGTTTCTTTTTTTTTTTGATACTGTTAAATATCTATTCTTGGCTGTCATCACCCTGGTTAGCTTCCGAATGGTACTTTTTCGGTGCTTAATATTTATCCCTTAATTATATTACATGGATAAGTCATCTCGGTTTGCTGTTAAACTCTGGAGAAAGGTCAATTTCCCAACTGCCATCTACTACTATAAAGTAAGAGTTGCATGCTGAATTTAATCCATTAATTTATGATTTTTATGTCCTTACTTATGCTCCAGTATGGTTCAACCTGTCATCGTATTCCTTTTCTCATTCATCCTCACTTTTGGTCTTCCCCTTCTACCCACTCCATTCACCTCAGTCGTTTACATTGTCATTATTCTTCCATCTGTTTTCTCCATATGCCTAATCTGTCAAAAAATACCATTCACTACATCATAATAGTCCCCATATCTGCCTCGCCTCCCAGTCTAATATAATTCCTGACTCCTCATCCACATCCTAGGGTAATCCAGCTCTTTAAGTCAGCATTCACACTACCACTCCCTTACACTCATGCTTCATTTTCTTACATAAAGATAAGCTGAAGTATCTTAAAAGCTTAATTACATTTCCCGCGTCGTGTCTTCACTCAAACCCTCCAAAGGTAGGTTGCTTCCAATTCTCCTGTCATCCATCACTCTTATATCTCAGCATCCAGTATTTGCATGTTCTTTCAACAACAGAGACATTAGAAATTTTATCTCACATTCGACCATTTAGCCACAACCATTTCAAATATTCCTTTGTGAAAGTTACGATGTTCTTATAACCATACTTAATTTAAATCCTGTTAGAAATTCTTTCGTATTCTTTAGCATCAGTTTTCAGTTTCCTCCTTTTCATGTTTCAATATTTTTTTAACCCTCTTTGATAGTGCCACCTTTCTCGGTCGACTGTGGAACGTCAACATACCTGAACATCTCATGTTGAGCAGATGAGTGCTTGGTATCAGGTAATTGCTAAGAATTAGGGCTTTGAGATATGTAAAACCTGTGGTGTATTAGTTTCCTAAAGGATGATGCCCAGCTCAGACATTAGGCGCCAATAATTTTCTCGAATTTATTTCATCTGATTTTTCAGAATTTTTAGAATACTAGAACATGTTATTCAGCACCTTTAGCTTGTATAATATATCTAAAACCTTTAAATGCATTAATGTACTGTACATTATGGTCAAAACATTCTCCAATTCAATTTCTTCCATTAATATGTATGGTAATTCCTACTTCACAGACAGACCTACATTTTTGGCATTCTCTTAGTACATGTTCCATGGTAATATTGCAGTTTCCATTAACCCTTAAAGTGTGGCATATGTCTGAAATAATGCACATCCAGTAAGAAAAATATTAAAATAGTACAGAATGATTCTTTTATATGCTTCTAAGGATAATAACCCAAAAAGATTGATACTTTCCTCCATCTTGGTGTGGGAGGGTACTGAGTTAACTTCTGAGAGCCCTTGCTGATGGCATGAATGCTCACTTAATGTTGATAGTACAATGATTATGTTTTTTGGGTGTGTTATCTCCACATACACTTATGGATGTCTTTCTATCTATTATTATATATATATATATATATATATATATATATATATGTTATATGTATATTTTGCACATTTTAGTGAATGAGGCCATTTCTTTGTGTGTTCCTGGTGCTGTGTTACTAACATGGGAAATGGTTGATATGTATGAAAAAAATTAAATATAAATTATAGAATTTTACTTATCTACACACAAACATTATTTACATGTATAAATGAAAAAAGAACCCCCGTTTCATCAGAATTTAAAATAATACAAGAAATATTATTTCTCATAGAATTAACTAAAATATTGACTGCATAAGTTTGGCTTCCCATCCACTTGACACAATTACTCTCTTATTTATGGTTAGCTGTGATGTGCAATATTTTTTCCAGCTGTTTCTTTTAGGTAGCTAGCTACATTCAGGGATAAATGTGCACACATCCGTTGGGAATTAAAAATAGTGACATTTGAAAGTCTGGTGGCACATTGTAGGCTGTACTGCAAACCAGTGTGCTGTCACCTTGCAAACCATGCCTTAAGTGACAATGGGCAACAAAGTATGATGAATTCTCTCTCTATAAAAAAGTCTTAAAATGGCAATTTCTGATGTAGAAGGAATGCTATACTTCGACACCTTTCTATATCCCATGTAATTTGGTATTCTTTTGGGCTTCCAAGTTGTGTTTAGCTTGTAAATTCGTCAACATTATTATCGATTATTCTGCTCATAAAATCTAAGGTACATCTCTTCTTTCTTGATGCTGATAATGAAGTATGGGGGTACAGTATAGCTTTTATTCTCTCTTTCCTACAGAGGGTGGTTTATTATGCAGTTGGTTAGGTGGTTAGGATGACGAGTAGATTCCAGGAAACAAGTAGTATACATGTGAATAAATTGATTCAACCTAGCCTAGTCCACTAATGTTATTGTCAGCCGATTTACTGGTTCCCATGCTGTTTCGAATTCCCAGCTAAAGTTTGATCCCACCACTTTTCCGTAGGTTTCACTACCACTCTCCCACAACAGCTGGAAAGAATATCACTTAACCTCAGTCAACCATATACCAAATACCAACTAATGAAAATCTAGTTTTAAAACAAACAATTACTGGTTATATTATGGTGATGTGGTGATAAAATAATTGTTAGTATTACTGAGCACATGGTAAAGATAAGTATTTGTCCAATCTTCTTGTATTTCCTGTAAAAAAGTATGTAAAACTACATTGAAAATACATATGGTTACTAAATATATTATATATTAATACCTAAAAGTAATAAAACTATGCATTGTGCTTTGCTATATATATACATTAATATCTATTTACAGAAAATTACATGGACAAAAAATATTCAACCCTCCCCGGCCTCAACAAAAGTCCATTCAAAACCATACCACACTAATATAGAAGAGTTTTGCACTTTTTAAAGGTTCTTTCCTCTGCTCCCCCCCCCCCATGGAGACTACAGACTTCCACATCAAAGTTGGGTCTTAATTGAAATACAGAGTGATTAATGAATGGGGAAAAGAAGAGGCAAGGGAAACTATTTACTAATTTTTGAGGAAGTGAAAAACCATGTCCTTTAAAATGTGCCAGGTCATAGTTATTGAGAAAGACATAAGAGGGTAGGGTATTTCAAATCTTTGAGGTGTAGGAAAAGAGGTATCAAAACGATCCACCCAAGCTGCCAATGGCCTTACGATAATCAAGCAAGACAACAGCATATGATTAAAAAAACGAAAAAAAAAATCTGTAATAGGAAATATTTATCCTGAAATTTTTTTTGTGCACAGAAGTCTCTCTATACCAATTACACAGTTTAAGGGTTAATGCAGCCTATTGCTATTCTAGGAATTTTGTATTGCCCTTCTCCACTTAAGTTTTTGTTCAAAATGGTTAGGGTCTAACTAAAATTAGTCAAATGCATGGGAGTTTAATTCTTAATGTATGGGATAGTGAATGATGTTGATTACCAAAAACTAGATGGTATTACTTTATGCTAATTCTGGGTTGACATAAAATAACCACTTTACCACCCCTCCATCAGTACCTTTACTTACCTGGTTCACTCCTTTTACCTTACTAACTACATATTTTTTCATCCTAATACCTGTTCATAGTTTTCTTCAAGTTGTAACCCATTACTACCCAGTCCGCCTCATTCTAGATGTATTAGTCACTATAGCTTCTCCAATATTCAAAATAGTATTTTCTATCTGTTCCATACACCATCAGGTTTAATATAAAGTCTATATACCTACAATGCTTTAGCTAATGTGCATTTTATCTTTTCCAATAGTGATAAACGTTTTCATGCCACCTGGATTTAACATTTTCCCTTTCTTAACTATACCTTCACAATGTTACACTACTACTACTACAATAAATTCTATTTACTCAATTTAGTCCAGAACTGTGTCATTTTTTACTATTATTTGATGTCATTTTCTTTGTTGGTTTTCCTCTACAAATTACCTGTTGTCACCATTCCTTAACTTTTGCAACAATGTTTTTTGTATATTTTTCCAAGATCGCACTTAGCACATCATCATCCTAACTTAATTTTAAATCCCCTCATTCTCATTATTGCCTTTACGTAAATCTGTTGTATTCCATATACTCTAACATTTTCCTTTATTCTCCCGTTTATGTAAGAAATACATAAAATTTGCAGCCATCAACTGAATGTTTTCACAATTCTATCATCTATGAAGCATTCTTCTGGGACTGCATATAATACGATAGTCATGCACTCACTCATTTAAGTATACTGTCCTACTTTTCATACGATTCCCCTATATACCCTGTAAGTGCTGTATGATCTTTTTTTTTTTTCTAAAGCAGCATACTTTGTGCTATGGTCCAGGTTAGAGTAAACAAAGCTAAGGTTGTGGGTATTTATGAAAGTTGTACTGGCATAAGTGAGAGAAGCGTGTAGCATACTGTACATGGCCAGGTGGAGAGAAAAAAAAAAAAAGTTGATGTAAAAAAGTTTAATGGGCATTACTTACAGGAAAGGAATGCAAGATGTACAAGAGAAAGTGGCAGGTCAAGAGGGAGATACAAGTGGTGAAAAATAGGGAAAAGGAGGGTTGGGGTTAGCAAGTTTCAGCAAACTTGGGAGAACAAGAAAATGTTTTGGAAGCAAATAGTAATAAAAGCAAGAAAACAAATGAGAACATCAGTGAAAGGGGCATATGGGTAAGTGGTAACAGACATATATGAAGCTAAGAGGAGGTGGAACTAGTGCTCTGAAAGACTGCTGCATGTGTTTGATAGAGTGGCACATGTAGGGTATCTGGATTGGGGAAGTATACAGTCATGGCAAAAGGTTTAATGTCAGCTATTTGCAAGATGAAATGTAGCAAGACGGCTGGAGTGAATGGTATTGCTGGTGACTATGTTATTGAGTGGTTAGTTAGGATTTTCAACATGTTTGTATGGTGAGGTGCCCGAGGACTGCCAGAGTGCCTTTATAGTGCCATTGTATAATGGTAAGGGGGTAAAGGCAAGTGTTCAAGTTACAGAGGTACAAATTTGTGGAGAGTACCCTGTAAGTTGTATGGAAGAGTAGTATTGATTTGGAGGGTGGTTACATGACCAGAGTGAGAGGTTGGGGAGAAATAATGTCTGGATTAGTAGAAGCTGTACGAGTTAGTCGTTTGCTTTGAATTATATGTGAGAAATATTTAAAGAAACGAGGATTTTTATGTGGCATTAATGTTTCTGGGAAAGCATATAATGGAGGTACTTTGTCGAAGGTTACAAATATATGGTGTTGGAGGAAAGCTACTAGAAGCAGTCAGGAGTTATCCGGAGAATAATGCATGTGTGCTAATATCCAGAGAGCAGAGCAGATGGTTCCAGGTCAGGGTAGGTTTACAGCAGGGATGTATGTCATCATGGCTCAGATGTTTATGGATGGGGTGGTGACAGAGGTAAATGCAAGGGTGCGGGGGAGGAGCAGAAATGCAGTCTGTTGGGGTGGAGGGCCTGGGAGGTGAATCATGTTCCTGAAACTACCTAGGTAACTCTGTAAACGGCAAACCAGTAATATTCATACTGCTAAGTTTAACGATCTAGTTTTAATATTCATACTGCTAAGTTTAACGATCTCGTTTATTTATACATTCTCAAGTAGACCATGTTTATCACTTGACAATACGTTCTCAGTCTCCAAACATTGACACCTTGTGCTTCAGTGTTCCACTACCACTACATGGCACTCCGAGTTGTCTAAAAAAAAAAAAAAAAAAAAAAAAAAAAAAAAAAAAAAAAAAAAAAAAAAAAAAAAAAAATATCAGAAAATTTCATTTAAAAGAAAGTGGTCTAAAAAGTCCATCCCAATCCATATGCCTGTCAGTCTTCATCCTGCTAACCAGTAATCAAAGGTTTCATTATCCTACCATCTGCATTATGATGTGTATAAATGAACAAACTTGAAAATGTTTGCCATACCCGTTTCTTAAATTTGGCAAACACTCTTTCATTCCCTCTATATGAGTCATTGTACTCTGTGTCGATGACAGTGGATATAACAATTTTATTTCCTTATCTCCAGTTTTCTAATATATTTTTGACAAATCAATTTTACAGTACACATAGTGACAGCTAGCTTTTTCTCTTGTTGAGACATCTTTTATGGCCAACAAAAATTCACTCTATCATTTCCAGCATTACTATACTCTAAATGGAGCTTTACATAAGCCACCATGCACTAAGCACTTTGTATGAACACTTTAAATATTTATTTATTTAGGTCACATCCAGTATTTGAATCCATCAAGCTGTCAAATGCACTCCAACTATCCCCATTAATATGCAACCACCTTCCCCAAAATTATCTCCTCTGCCATCAGGACTGCAATATGAGAATAGCCTTTTCACTCCCAAACTATATGATCTGTTGTTCCAACACTCCAGTCAATCAAACTTATCCATGAACACAAGTATTTTTTCTTACTTGATTGTCATTTCCCACATTAGTGAGGTATCGACAGGAAACAAAGAGAGACATATCCAGAGGTAATGACAGGAAACATACAAAGAAAGACACATTCACACATATATACATACATGTACATTCATGTACATATATTTATACATACATACATATACATAGATACAAATATACACATTCATACTTGTTCGCTTTTATTCATTCCTGGGGCCACCCCCTGCTTCAGGGAGGTAGCAGTAGGAAATAGACAAAGAAAGGCCACATCCGCTCACATCCTTACACGAACTGTCATGTGTAATGCACAGAAACCACAGCTCACCTTTCTACATCCAGGCCCCATAAACCTTTCCATGGCTTACCCAGGATGTTTTACATGCCCTGGTTCAGTTAATTGATGCCACGTTTACCCAAGTATACCGCATCGCTCCAATTCACTATATTCTATGCACACCTTTCACACTCCCACACGTTCAGGCCCTAATCCCTCAAAATCTTCTTCACTCCATCCTTCCACCTCCAATTTGGTCTCCCGGTTCTCACTGTTCCCTCCACTTCTGACACATGTATCCTCTTTGTCAACCTTTCCTCGTTAATTCTATCTCTATGTCCAAACCATTTCAGCAAACCCTTTTCTACTCTATCAACCACACATCTTTCTTACCCTTTCATTTCTGTACTTACTTGATTAAAGCACCTCACACCACATATTGTCCCCAAACTTTCTGAAAATTTCCAACCTCCTTTTACACAACCCTATCTACACCCTATGCCTCTTAACCATATAATATTGTTGGAACTACTATTCCTTCAAACATACCCACTTTTGCTCGTTATGATAATGTTCTCTCTACATATTCTTCATTGCTCGCAGAACCTTTGCCCCCTCCCCTATGACTAACTTCAGCTTTCATTGTTTCATTCATCGCGAAGTCCACTCCCAGATATCTAACAATTCGCTTGCTCCCTGCAATTTTTCTCCATTCAAACTTACATCACAACTGAACCTAATAACCTTTTATTCACGTTTACTCTCAACTTTCTCCTTACACACTCATCAAACTCAGTCACCAACTTCTGCAGTTTTTCACTTGAATCAGCCACCAGTCTTGTATCATCGGTATCAGCAAACAGAAAGACTCACTTCCTAGGCCCTTTCCCCGAGACTCTTGCATTTACCTTCCTTACCACCCCATCCATAAACAAATTAAACAACCAAGGTGACATCACACCCGTCACAGACCGACCTTCACTTGGAACCATTCACTCTCCTCTCTTCCTACTCGTACACACGCCTTACACCCTTAATAAAAATTTCTAATTGCTTCTAGCAGCTTGCCTTCCACACCATATACTCTTAAGACCTTCCACAAAGCATCTTTATCAACCCTATCATGTGCCTTCTCCAGATCCATCTGTTTTTCTAGGTATTTCTCGAACACATTCTCCAAAGCAAACACCTGATCCACACACAGCTGTCACTTCTGAAACCACACTACTTTACCCCAATCTCATGCTCTGTATATGCCTTCACCCTCTCATACAGTTTACCTAGTATACTCAAGAAACTTATGCCTTTGTAGTTTGAACACTCACCTTTATCCCCTTTGCTGTAATACAGTGGCACTCTACATGCGTTCTGCCAATCCTCAGGCACTTTATCATGATCATGCATACAGTGAATATCCTTTCTAACCAATAAAAAAAAGTCACCACTTTTCTTAAATTCAGCTACATTACCAGAGACTCCTGCTGCCTTACAGCTTTTCATCTTTTGCAAAGCTTTCACCACCTCTTCTCTTCTTCAAACCACCCTCCAAGACTCTCTCACTTAGCATACCAACCTAACCAAAACACCTACCACTGCCACTCTGTCATCAAACTCTTAATCCTTCAAAATACTCACTCCTTCACTACCTCTTACCACTTCCCCTTTTGCCACCTTCGCTGATGTTCCCATCTCTCTTCTTTTGTACATTATTTACCTACTTCCAAAACATCTTTTATTCTCCCTAAAGTTTAATGATTCTCTCACCCCTACTCTCATTTGCCCTTTTTCAACCCCTGCACCTTCCTCTTGACCTCCTGCTACTTTCCTTTATAAATCTCCAAATCATTTACACTCCTTCAAGTACTCCCCAAATGCCTCTCTATTTTCTTTCACTAGTAACTATGCTTCTTCATCCCACCACTTACTAACCTTTCTAATCTGCTCATGTTTTGCATGCCACATGCATCTATTGCATATGCCATCACTGCTTCCCTAAATATTTCCTATTCCTCACCCACTACCCCTCACTTCATTTGCTCTGAACTTTTGCCATTCTACACTCAATCCCTTTCCAAACTCGCTCACTCTCTTCTTCCCGACACCGTTTCCTCTTTCGAAAACCTGTACAAATCTTTGCGTTTAAATCACATATCACCAAACCCGTTCTAGAACACCAAAACTGCCGACACACTCACTCATCTACCCCCCCGAACACTTGCCTCTCATGATCTTTATTCTCATGGCCAGGTGAATAAGCACCAATAATCACCAATCTCTCTCCATCCACTTTCAGTTTTACCCGCAAATAATGTCAAACCATTTATTTTTTCAAGTACAGTATATTCAGTCAGTTGAACAGTTAACATTAATTTTTAAGTACTGTAACCAGTGCTTAGTGCACATTCCACTATCAAGTTTTCTTTGGATACATGAATTGGCATTAACAATTTATCAACACCTTGCTCAGTAGCTCTAAAGCTTACATTATTACAAGTTGCTTGTTCCACATTTTTTTCATAAATAACATGATAAATGCCCAAATAATTTGTAGTCCTAATTTCATATAATATTTATTCCAACTGCATTCATTAACTGAACAAAATTATGATTTAAAAGCATGTAAATACAAAGGAAAAAGATGTACACAACACAGTTTTAAGTTAGCTGTACCCATTTATTTGAGCACACCAGGACATATTTGACTACAAATCGTATATAGTAACAATGACTATTGATAATAATGGTAATCAAGAGGGAATAGTTATAAAGCAAAGAAACAAACTCCTCACAAACAAGATGCCATTGGACTGGCATAAAACTAAACACTAAAATGGAAGGAGCAAACATGGCGTGGCTTTCATAGGGCATCACAACAACATTTGTAAGGAGCTTGCCAGTTACCTTTATTTTCATTAAAAACTGTGATCTTCAATACGTTTTCTACTCTGTATAAGCACCAACTACGGCAATAAAACACAAACAAGAGAAACGCTTCTTACAAAAAATCAAATAATTTCACTCCATCAGTTTGAGGTGCATATCAAGTGTAAGATAATGATGCACAGAGCTTGTATTGAGGATTATAAACCAAGAAAACCCCCAGAGCTCAATCAATATAATGACAGTGATATAAGGACAAGTTCCTACAAGAGGCATTTTCCCCATAAGAATCCCAAGTGGTAAGTGAGCGGTTTTTTTAAGTTTGAAGTTATAATAAGAGTAATAGCACACATGCTAACACAATTGCCCTAGAGGTAAGTTATCATTCATACACACACATACAAACAAGGCTACCTCATTTTTTTTTCCATTTCTCATAGCCACTACAAATGTTGCAGTAATTATTAATTTAATACGCTTGGTACAAAAGGCATGAAAGCCCAACTATATGTTAAGTCCAAGTGCATAATAACATGGGATCAATGAATCCTTGGCTCACATGTCACTTACAGTAAGGCATCACTTCGACTGGGCCAACAGACTTGGTGGAGGCTGCACCAAGTTCGCACACAAACTTGTAACCAGCCTGAGCATGC
The DNA here is from genome assembly GCA_038088735.1 of Panulirus argus. Lineage (NCBI taxonomy): Eukaryota > Metazoa > Arthropoda > Malacostraca > Decapoda > Palinuridae > Panulirus > Panulirus argus. The sequence continues at coordinate 80,226 of JAYMFT010000055.1, read as the reverse complement.
TTCTGTTTCTATGGCCTGCACAGGTAGTGGGTGGAGAGATGGTGTAGTTGGGAGAATTAAGGCCATCTGTTGACCCAGGAGGGCGATGTCCGGATCAGTAAATATTTGCAGCAAGTGGCCGTGAAGGTCAGAAGTGGGCATTATATATTGTACAGGTTCAGAGTTTTTCCTTTCATCATTTAACCAAAACAAGTACACTTCATGGAGTGGATCTGCCCTTCAAGAACGCCACATTTTTTTTTTTCAAGGACGCAGTTTATGAGTTTAGCCCAACAAGACCTTGTGCCAAGGCATCCGTCAGGTAAGTTTTCCCTACATACTATACGACATGTGATGAGTTGATGCTATATGAAGGATGAAGATGTTTGATGGATGTGATGATGGTGGTCAGTGAGTGATTCATATGATATAAATGAAGTGAAATGATGACAGCGGTGACATGAGGTAATGCTAGACACATGTGGCGGGACCTCCAGCAACAGTTTCTACAGCCCCCCACGCAGACACAAATACACAACACAGCAGAGCCAACCAACACAACTCAAAATTCCAGCATGATCACTGTAGACAGAGTCTGTCAAAACAGTAGTAACCCCAGTATACAAATATGCCTATTTCCAAATATATTCATAGAAGAACAAGGAAAAATCAAAACGTGTTGTATCTTTACACGACCATGAAATACAGTTTATCATCCACGTCATCCAAAGAACCTTTTCTATCCCTTCTTCCTTCGTGGTTTGCGACCTAAGCTGGGGTGAGGTGGGGCTCAACTGTTGGCCATCTAATAGTGTCTTCATATCTTTTGGATCTTTTCACCCTTGATAACAGGGTTGTTCCGCCTGATCTCCTCCGCTCCAAGTTCACGGTAATCAAATGTGCAGTGGTGTTCGTTGCTGTAACGATGCACTGAGCAGAAGAGGCCTTCACACCTGCAAGTAAACCCTGAAAAGAAATGTAAACCTCATTAACCATCTGGCTTAACTTACTTTTTACATTGTCGTTCTCATTTCAAAGCTTAATCATATTATTATAATGGTGCTTGGTCACAGTAACAGGCAACGGTGAGGTATTACTAGGAACAAAAGAAATAGCCTGTGAGGTCTAGTTGTGGCAAGGGAGCTAAAGTTTTGGTGCATTATATGTAACAGCTAGCTAGAAAGAGGAGGAGAGTTAAAGAGGCTAATTTTTTCATCTGTTCCTAGTTCTACCTTGCTAATGTGGCTAATGGCAAAAGGATTTTTTTTTTCCAAACTTTTTCTGCCGTTTCCTACATTAGTGAGGTAGTGCCAGCAACAAAGACCAGGCATCATTCAATTACATCTACTCTCAAAGATGTCATGTGTAATGTACCAAAACCACAGCCCATTTTTCACTGCCAGGCCCCATAAACCTTCCCATGGTTACTGTGATTGCTTCATATGCCCCAGGTCAGTCTGTTGATAGAATGTTGCCCCCCTGTATACCACATTGTTCCAATTACTCTATCCTGTGCATGCCTTTCACACTCTTGCATGTTCAGGTGCTGTGCACTCAAATCTTAAATACTCCATCCTTTCATCTCCACTGTGTTCTCCCTTTTTTTGTCCCTTCCTCTTCAGACAGAGAAAGTGGCAGGAGGTCAGGAGGAAGGTGCAGGGGCTGAATAAGAGGGTAGAGTTGGTAGTAGGTAGAAGTCAGTAGGTAACCAACAACCAGGGAGGTACATTACCAGTACTATTTGCCCGGGTATTTGATGGGTTATAATGCCTGCATAGTGAGCCAGCACTTCACTGATTGTCAAGTTGCACTCCTCTGACCTAAGAAGCTGTTTTTTCTTTCTGCCTCACCCACATGTAGACTACTGGCATTCTGTCCACAAACATACAGTTTCTCCTGGTCAAATAACACTTGACAAAATTAAACTCACACAGCTAATTCTTTTTCAGTCTAGATTTTCCTTTAGTGAGCACTATGCACCAGCCCTCCCTTTTGAGAAAATGTTAGGTGGAATTGATGGAAGCAATACGTAGGAACACTTAGGCAGGAGCATTAATTAGAAACATTAGGTAGTAGTAGTTAGTAGGAACCTGTACAAACAGTATACTAGAGCTGCTCTCGGCCAGTGGCCTATTAAGAGTAAGGCACTAAAGGCTAAAAAGTGACACTGGAGTTTACTAATTATGGAGAATACTGCACTGGCCACCCCCTAAGGGGAATTCCACTTGGGAACAAGCATCAGAGATACAGATAAATAAATAGATTAAAGTTGGGGTGAGCATCTGCAAACTTCTGGGAGAATATTATAACGCCTTGAAAGGAGGTTACCAATGTGAGAAAAGAGAACGTTTGGGAAGATCAGACAAGGAGGCAGAGATAATGTTAAGACAGTGAATAATTAGGATGGTAGATGTGCAGTCTTTAGATGGATGGCAGGCAAGGGGTGCTTTGGATGAATTTTTGCAAGGTGAAAAAAAGAGTCTTGGTAAGTGGTATGGTGAAAAGAGATGGTGAAAGCCTTGCAAAAGATGAAGCATGGCAAAATGGCTGGAGTGGGTAGAATTGCAGTTGAATTTCTTAAGAAAGGCAGTAACTGTGCTGATTGATTAGTTAGTTAGTATTGTCAATATGTATATGGATCATGGTGAGATGTCTCAGGAATGGTGGAATGCCTGTATAGTATCCATGTATATAGACAAAGGGGGCAAAAGTGAATACTTGAATTATAGAGATGCAAGTCTGGTGTGTGTACCAGTAAGTTGTATGGAAGAGTGGTGACTAAGGTGATGGCATGCACAAGCTTTAAATTGGGGTGGACAGTATGGTTTAACAAGTGGTTGATATGTGGATCAGGTGTTTGCTTTGAAGAATGTGAGAAGTACTTAAAGACACAGAAGGACTTCTATGTGGCATTTAAGGATCTGTAGAGGTTAGGTTGGATCAACAGAAGTGTGTGTGTGATATCACTATTTATGAATGGGGTGGTGAGGGAGGTGAATGCAAGGGTCTTGGAGTGCGGGAGCCTAGGATGTTAAGATTGATGCCTTGGGAGTGCAGAAGGGTGTGGGTGATGTCACCATGGCTGTTTAACCCATTCATGAATGGGTTGGTAAGGGAAGTGAATGCAAGGGTCTTGGAGCAGGGGGTGCCTTACATGTTATGATGTATGACATAGGAGGAAAGCTATACTAGTAGCAGTGAGGAGTTTTCATCAAGAGTGAGTGTGAGTGTGGTTCCAGGTGAAGGTGGGTCTGCAGAGGGGGTTTGTGATATTACAATAGCAGCTTAACCCATTTTTGAATGGGATGGTAAGGAAGGTGAATGCAAGAGTCTCGGAGTGGGGGAACCTTGTATGCGATTCAGTTGCTGTTTGCTGACAACATGGTTCTAGTGGCAGATTTGAGTAAGAAACTGTAGTAAGTGGTTTCTAAGTCAGATAGTTGGAGTGTGAATGTGTGTGAGAAATAAAAAAGGATAAGTTTATGAAAGCCATGATTAGGGCATTTTATTGCCTGTGCAATCTCAACAACCATTAAGAAAAAATCTGCATTGAAAAATCAATAAAAATGACTGGTGGTGTCCTTACCTGTAAGGCCAACCTTCTTCTTGCACATCTGGCACTTGTTCTTCTTCTTCTTAGCTCCATCTTTGTCTGGGCTACCTGCATCAAGGTCTGCTTCCACGCTATCTGTGGCAGATGCTCCTGAATCCTCAGTCGTTTCACACTTTTCCGAAGACCCAGGGACACCTGCCACCTATAAAACAAAGTAATGATAATCATCAAAGAAACAAAAATTACCATGGAGAACTACATAACAGGTGATACAGCTGTTTCCAGTGTCTCAGTTGGTGTTATAAGAATGTGGCTGAACTTACTGAAGTAGTATACTACAATATGCAACAATAATGTAATAGGTGGTGCTGCTGCAAGCTGTAACTACGTATCTATTAAGAGCAAATTAATCTCCATGATACAAAGATGTACGAGTATCTAACAAGCCTTCATCTACAGGCATTTGGCCCTACCAAAAGCTGATCCAATTATCCCCATAACAAAGAGCATGCATCTTGTACATTTTAACCACAGCCAGACAGATTGAGACAGTGTATGGCATATTCAGATGGAGACTAAGGTAGATGGATATCCTTTCAGTATTTCAATACAATGCCAAATGGATGAATGTTGCCATTTCAATTTTTGTATTATGCCATACAGGTAGATACACATCCTTTCCAGTACTTCAAGAGTTCAAGATGACTGAATATTGCCAATTTATCACTAACAATAAGCCAAAATATTAAAAAAGGGGCACAGGGCATGCAAGCAGCCAAGTGGACACCTGAATTTATTAAATTCAGAGGAATCATGCAACTATCCAATGTATATTTTAGATAACCAAATATAAACTACCAGTCTCTGCTGAGCTAAGGCTGCAGACTATACACACCAGAAGCAGTGCATAACTCCTCCCCAAACCCACATCAAGTGTAATGTCACACCATCCATTTAACAAAGGGTATGCTATGGCTCAAGTACCAGTAGCGAGTTTCATTATATCAAATTTCTATTTCCAGCACTGTTGGTCCATAGCTAGATGGATAGACATTTGGCAAACATTAGGACAAGCAACTTGGTTCAAGTCATCCTGAATTTCAAAATTCAATATGGTTCAACATGAACCAAAGTATGACATGCATCATGCTAAAACTGGTCTACACAAAAAGAAAACTATGCCATTTGACCATTTTGATATATTTTCCATTTCTAAAAAAACATCCATCCATCCAGCATACTGTCCTAAGGTAATGCCAAATATTAGTATCTATCAAGCTCCTAATAATTTAGGCCACATATAGATGTACATTTGGGACATACATAGGACCAATTACAATTATAATCCCCTGCACACACACCTGGCAAAGATAACCATGACATACAACCATATTACCTAACTACCCATTGACTTGAGTATCCACTGTAGACAGATACTCGAACCTTAGCCTCTTATCTGATTATTGTTGCTAAACAAAATTAGGCCATGCTGCAGCACCACTATTTTTAAAACATCAGGGTTACACTAGAGGTCAGTACACTATGTATGTAATTAACAATTAAGATTATTATAAAGTGAGATGTGAACAGCTGTACCAACATGTTCAAATGTACGCTATTCACTTACTCCAAAAAATGAGAACGAAATTAATGCGTTATTCATATTTAATACATTTTATAAGTTAAAGACTACACTATTTATGAAAAACTTATGAACTCTTTCATATAAGCAGTTCAAAAAATTAAAGGAAAAATATGACAAGTGATCTAGTCTATTCTGGTTAGTGTTAGACCAATCAATAACTGGCAGAGGGAATCTTATAAAATAAAATATATTAAAGTAAAATAGGCAATTAAAAAAAGATTGATTTTGAAATCTATCAGAAAGGGTAATTTCCAGTGACAAAACAATCAATAGCAAAGTTTAACACATGAATGAAATGGACTAGAAATATCACCTATAACCATTCTTTTCTTCACATTCTCTGGTGCTAGGAGTACAATATGAACAGCAAGAAAATTTCTTGTGATGCATTTTATCTTTAATCTTATTTGAACGAATAACTCATCATGTGAGCAAAAAAAAATAAAGACCAAAATTAGATTTTAGTGTAGGGATGACTACCAACCAACCTGTGTGAGTGTGGGCACAGTAGGCTGGCCAGTGGTTGTGGCGACAGTTGCTGCTTGGTGGAGGGTGGATGTGGGGGGTGCTGGAGAGGCTGAGGTGGGGGCTACGGAAGCTGTGGGCGAGGTCACTGTGGAAGGAGGCTGTTGTTTCTTTTTAAGGGCATCCTTATAACACTTTGAGCAGAGCCCATCTGTGTTAGGGGAGCCAAAAAAACCACATCCCATGCGACAAAGGATGGGCCCAGCCTCAAGCTGATTACTCTCGCGCTCCATCCTCCGGTCAATCTGAAGGGTGATACCTTGTTTATCTCAACTATTCCATGATAAAACTGGAATCACTTTTGTTTTATAAAATATTTAACTAACATTTACAAAGAATTTTCTTCCATCATATTTTAAATTTGCTCATTTCTTTTTTGTTTTCTATATTCATTGCAATCATCTCATTATTCACTTCAAGTTAATCGAATTGTAAATTAATAAAATCCTGGTCTCAAACAGGGCATACTAACGCAACCACAAGCCCTTTTTTCTGTATAGTTCACTTGGACTGATGTCTTTATATATGTATTTTCACCTTAAATATCTAGGTATTTGAACACAAGCCAAACAACTGTTTCAGAACTAAGTTGAGCTATAAAATCAGCTATGTAAAAACAAGGATTCTTCGATTAAGACCTGGAACCAAGGACAGTCTAAAAATACTTAGAGGTCACTAGGGCCTTGCACCCTTATGAACATCTCTGTCCAGCCCAATATGAACCACAACTACTGCCATTCCACACGTGTGAAAGTATTAATGTACAATTGTCAAATGATGAAGAAATATATCTTTGTTCATCTACTTTGTCTAAAAACCAAAATTCTTGCACTGAACATCTACAATGTTCCAGTAAACAAGAAAAATACATATCTTTCAGATGTTCATTAATTTTCCCAGAAACTGTGCAAGTGCAATCTTAACACCTTCATAAATTTACCAATAAACTGTGCATCTACATCTTTTTAAACTAGAGTCAGTTTTTTAGCTTTCATATGTGAGCAAAATAAGTTACCCAAAATTAGGAATATAATAAGCCCTTCTAGGCAAAGCCTTCTTTTTGATCCACTTACAGTATTATTATTATTATTTTTTTTTTTTTATTTTTTTTTTTTTTTTTTTACAATATCTTAGTGTTGGACCACACTATGTATTAGTCAAGTTATTAGGTATCTAGGTTATATGCTCATACAAAATTAGAAAAGAAAAATTGGGTTTAGGAAAACTAAGCATTTCTTACTACGGATTAAACCACTTTTTTTTTTTCCAGTTTTAAACAATTACAACTGCTGATTAAACTACAAACCAAAATGCTGTTATGAAAATAAAGAGAACATAAGCTGCTGCATAAAAAGAAAGCTTTGACATTAGAAGGTTCTTCATAAGATAGTGAAGCCTTTAACAGGATTCATGGGTGAAAATATAAAATATTGGTTGCATCACATCTGTTAGCCAACTTGCTCCATCATAAGTAGTGACAGATACATACTAGAATGTTGAATAAAACATTTTCAAATGTATACACTACCTGAAGGAGTGACCAAAGAAATATGGTGAGAAAAGTGAAATTTGTGATGCTAACCCATATCTTATTCCGATATACCATTTCCTCGAAGACAAAAGACTAACATACCAAATCTATATTGAACATCATAAGGCTCATGCTCTCCTGCATTTTCTACCTCCTCAAAACACATTATCCCTCCGTCCTTTCAAATCATTCTTGGTCTCTTCTGTGCCATTCATTCTTAAAACAGATTTCAGTTTACCTTTACAGTGACTGTATGCAAAGTTCTTTACACTATCAAATTTTTAATTATCTTTCTTATTAAATATATATATATATATATATATATATATATATATATATATATATATATTCCACAAAAATCCACTATTCAGAGAGTAAAAAGCAGAATAACTGGAGTTCTTTATAATTTTGGTCTACATCCTGAGACCCTCTTCAGCAGAATGAGAGAGAGTACAAAGCTATGCAAGGGTTAGGTCACATGTTCAGGTGGGCGACCTGAGGTCACAGAATGACCTGGCCATTCAAGTAAGAAAGGATTAGTGGCGGCAAGGCTAATAACATCTGGGATCCACTGACCCTGGGAAATATTAATGTTATTTGACTTACTAATATATACAGATTCAATTATTTTTCTTTCAGTAAGTCAAATAACTTTAATATTTCCCAGGGTCAGTAGACCCTAGATGTTATTACCCTCGCTGCCACTAATCCCTTCTTACCTGAACGGTCAGGTTATTCTATGACCTCAGGTCGCCCACATGAACATGCGACCTAACACTTGCATAGCTTTGTACTCTCACTCATTCTGCTGAAGAGGGTCTCAGGATGTAGACCAAAATTATACAGAACTCCTGTTATTGTGCTTTTTACTCTCCGAATAGTGGGTTTTTGTGGAATTGATGATAGTGACATTGCTATTTATTGCTTCATATATATTTATATATATATATATATCCCTGGGGATAGGGGAGAAAGCATACTTCCCACGTATTCCCTGTGTGTTGTAAAAGGCGACTAAAAGGGGAGGGAGTGGGGGGGCTGGAAATCCTTCCCTCCTGTTTTCACTTTTCCAAAAGAAGGAACAGAGAAGGGGGCCAAGTGAGGATCTTTCCTCTAAGGTTCAATCCTCTGTTTTTAATGCTACCTCACTAATGCAGGAAATGGCAAATATGTATAAAAAAAAAAATATATATATATATATATATATATATATATATATATGAAAACTAAAAGGAAACAAGAAGCAGGCAGAAATCACCACAATTTAATAATGTGATAAATGGCAGCTACACAGTCCCATGAACTTCAGGATGCTGCCTCAGGCCACTGGACGACCCGCAAGCATTGATGCTCCTTCATATTTATGATAAGAATAGAGAAATGCATATATACTGAGCCACAAGATAAGTGACATTCATGTTCAAATAATTAGACAATATAATAATAATATGTGCAAGACTTAATATTCATAAGCACATATTGTTTAAAGAAAACAGTACTACTAATGTAATCACATTTCCTTTTTAAACGATGAGTGGGTGCAATGTGGGAAATCTGTGTCCTTTGACAAGAAACCTTAGCAGATTGTGTCTCCCCCTAAATGTGGAAGACAGCATATTTAAAGAAATTACAAATTTTCAGGAAAAATTCTTTAACCTGTGTCAAGATACGACAACTTACTCCATAGGCGGTATGTTTAGACCATAAAAAAAGGTTACAGTAAATTGTGGTTGCTGCGGGAAGTTACATGAGGTTTTCACATGTTCTACTGATTCTTTGAAGTAATAATCTGACCTTATAATTACATATCCAAGTATTCATCCATAAACTTCATAACCCTCCCTACTATTGAGATGCATGCAAAAAAATTTTTAACACCTGTTTTCAATCATTCTCCAAAAAAAGTTTAAAATTAATAAGGTGGTGAAGAAAAAGTATATACAGTACTTAAACAATAAAAATTAAGCATAACAACTTGGAATTCTTTTATAAGATCCATAAAAATCTGAAATGGAACAATACAAAAATAACACTCCCCCAAATTATGCCTAATTTTCCTATTGATATTATCTATCTTCACTTCAATTAAAAACTACTAGAAATGTAAGGAAATGACTAAAAGAGTATTCCCTCCTTTGTTTTAAAGTGCTAGTTAAGCGATATAATAATGTAAAGGCACTGCTCTTATTTAAGCTGAAACGCTATGACCTGCACAAATACCTCTATTTTTCCGCAATAAAGCAATAAACAGTAGATACAGACACACATACATTTGCTATTTGACATTCTCCTGTCACTTTGATTTTGCCTTAGTCTTCCCTGTAAACCTAAAACAATGGAGCTTGACTGATTATCGTTTGAGGAAAACTGTATATACTGTATTTAATTTAAACTCTTCTCTTATGATAATACTTACTAGCACCTATTGCCTTCATATGACTGCAAAGGAGCTCGATAATTATACATCTACGGTGAAATCATTATCTCTCCAGTTTATATACGACACGAAACCAAAGCATCTAATCTGTAGTTTAGGTTATTGTTGCCAACAAGACAGGAGTGGATCATGTATGATTTATGTGTCAGACTGAAATTGCCCAATTTATGGCTGCAAATTACGTTGGTTATTTCCTTGCAATTCCTCTCTATACCGGAACATATATTGTAATTAAAGTGTACTGATATAGTCTAATTTTCCATCCTTATGTTTCTAGCACAAAACCGCTAACTTATTTGTATTTTATAAGGAAATGGTGAATATTTTTATTTTGAGTTGCAAATAGCCCGCTGGCTTACGGGCAACAAAGTTAACTCAATACAAGATATGCAAAAGTAAAAGGTCAAATAATTGAAAAAACTACTCCCAATGGGAAGCTTTATGGCAACATTCCTTAGAAAACAGAAACAAATGAGTAGGGTGTAAAATTGAGCGCGAGTTGTCATGGGACAATAAATTGACTATATCCCTGATATATATATATATATATATATATATATATATATATATATATATATATAGATATATATATATATATATATATATATATATATATATATATATATATATATATATATATATACAGCGCTCGCACTCAAGTAGGATTGTCTCTGGAGTTTGCAAATTACATACATCTATTTGCAAAAAAATTTAACCATAGAGAGTACATAAAACATTTAAAAACACTTATCCCTAATGTGGTCTACATATTTCAATATAAACTAACCAAAATAAGAGCGTAAAATATAGTCCTTGAATACTAATTCAAGAAGCTAGGATTATCATGACGTTAAAAAAGAACATTGAATGAAATAAATGGTAAAAAAATCTCGTAATATTTCTTAGGTACATAAATTTATAAAGTCATGTCTAACTGTACGACCTCATGGTAGTGGTGGGAGTCTCATCATCATTTACCTGTTTCACACTACTGAGAGATATGCAGTACATAACTACATGCAACATCCTGTTCCACCTTAAACCAAATTCGTGAAATAAAAATTGTTTCTTGTTTCGAAAAAATAAAAAAAGAACACAACGCTAACAAAAACGTGGCAAGTGTTGTTTAAGTGCGCGTGATTATATACTAATTTCCCATAAGTTTGATGAGAGATAATTGAGATTACTATGATTATCATTTGATGCAGTCATTAGATCGAGTGAGTGTTTCCGGAACCGGTTGATAATTCTTGTAAGATCCGGAACCGTTTGCTAATTCTTACCGGAACAGGAGCCGCGTGATCTGTGTTACGCGAGGTCTCGCAACAAGTGGATAGTTTGGGGTAACTTTGAGCCTTAGTTAAGGTGGTATTATCACAAGTCCTTTTAGATTGTAGAAGGTAATTAACTCCATATGTTTTCTAATTTTCATAGTCCTCCTCACTGGGAACTTTGTTATCCATCAAATAGAAAAAAATTGATTACAATATGCCTTTGAGGTCTATGGAGTTATGAAGTTAAAAGTTATTGGGTAACAATCTGGAGGAAATAGATGGTTTAAGGTCATGTTGATTATGTTACTAATACCAAGTATTCCCTGCCACATGTGAAATAATATTTACTGGAACCGATTGAGTGCACTGTGATAGATTAAGGTGGAAGTGAATGTACATATTGACAAAAAAAGAAAAAAGTTTAAATGTGAGACCAAATTAATCACTTATATTTCAATTACTGTAATATTGAAAAGTGGTTGATCTTGGTCGACTGGGGAAGCTGAGTGAGGTTTTCTTGGGTACTGGTGATATCTGGATGGGTTTTACATGTTCCATATTTTGCCTGAATTTCTTAGCCCTCCCCACTGTTTGTTTTATTTATAATTGTAGTATGGTAAGAACGATTTTCAGATCATACCATGCTATTTTTTTTATTGTCAGTTTAATAATGTATCATTGCAAATTAGATTAGTTGACGTTTTGAAGAAATGTTCAACGTGACCTTATTATACATTTGCTCAGTTTGTTATAATTGAAGGCATTTATGATAGGGCTATCAAATGTCCATCTAGGCTGTGCCTTCTGTTTCAAGAATTTCCGACTTTGGCATCAGTAACTATTTCTTTGGTGACTGTGAACTTTTTTTATTACCTGAAATGTAGAGAAGGTAAAAGTTTATATTAGAGGTATGGTAGTAAATATTAGATATGTTATTTCTTTTAGAACACTCTTATATAACAGCAGTTTACTTTCAGCTTTGTAAGTGTGGGCATCTCCTGTATTATGTTTTCTAAACTAGGAACAAGAGACGGAGTCAAGCAATGATTTTACTTTGAACGTTGATTTGTCAAGGCTCAACAAATCAAGCAGGTGTATGAAAAGCAACCTATTCTGATGGCTGTCATCCAAAACCTCATGAAATCATCCATTAAGCTTTTTTAAGGTTCAGTAATTCATATTAATTTACTTTTTTGTGCCACTTTATGAATGGATTTACTGACGTGTCTTGCAGAAGAAAAGATTTTTCTTTTTTTAATACCTGATGTGATGTGCTAAAAGATGAAATGTAATTCTTATCTGAGGTCAGTAGGAGTCGTCATCAGGGGAAAGCTGTTATCCATGACTACATATAATTTAAATACTTTTTTTTGGGATGATAACTCAGTATGTGTGTATAATTTAAGTACGTTTTTGGGATGATAGCTCAGTCTATGAGTATCCACTGCCATTGTTTCATTCTTTACCATATTTACTCTATTTTTCTTTCTGTAAAGTTTTATTAAAAGTTAAAAATGTACCTTCCTTTATATATCACCAGATGATAAAAGTAAAGCAATTTGTGCCATCTATTTTCATTTTTAAAAAGCTATCAATCTATCTATATCTTTGACAACCATTCCCTCCAGGAACTCCCTTCAGGGGGTGGCCACGGCAAAAGAGTCTCCACTTATCCCTGCCCTTACATGCCTCCTTCGCATACATCATTCCACGCATTCTTCCTCAGTTTCTCTCCCTCCAGTATTCCTCCACCCTATTTGCCCATGTCACAGGTGGTCTCCCACTCACACCAACCCCTTTAATTGTACTATCATACACTCTCTTGTAAACTCCCAATCTTGCATTCTTTCCACACGCCCGAACCACCTTAAAGTATTACATTTCACACATTCTGCCACTCCACAGTTCACTCCCTTTGCATTCCCTGCCTAATCACATTCCTCATACACCCTTTCATTTCTTTCTTCTTTCCATTTAGCCACACTACATGCTCTTCTCAAATAACTCATTTCCACAGCCTGGATTCTTGACCTCTATGCCTCATTTCATGTCCATGTTTCAGCTGTATAAGTTAGGGTTGGGAGGACTGTGCTGTCCCTTAATCCTCTCTTCACTTCCATACTTACACCTCTACTCTTCATTATTCTATTAAGGGACTCAATGACTCTTCTATCCTGTACTGCTCTCTCCCTTATCTCTCCTTTCATATCACCACACTTACTCAAGACAGCTCCCAAATACTTAAATTCCCTTGCTTCTTCCAGTCTTTTTCCCCCATATCCACAGCACAATTTAGTACACTTTCTTCTTTCACTGTATAGTGTATACGGTTTTACAAAATCTATACTTTCACTTTGTTTACTTTCAAACACTATGACTTTACTTTAACTTGCATTTACCTTCAATCATGTATGATTACACACATCTTAAAACACACTTACAACCTTCTGCAACTCTTCTTCACACTTGGCAAACAACACAATATCATCTGCAAACAGGCTTGCCCCTAGCCACACTCCATCTCTGCACCCCCCTTTCCCTAGTTTTGCTTTCGTCTCTTTTATCACACCATCCATATATATATTAAAAAGCCACAATGACATCTCACAGCCCTGCCTCACACTACATGTATCCCAAAACTTTCGCTCAGCTCTCCTTCCACTCTTATACATGCATTTGCTCCTCTGTAGAAGGATTTTACACCATCCAACAGTTGTTGCCCTGTACCATGTATTCTTAACATGTCCCACAAAGCATTCCACTTGACTCTGTCATACGCTTTCTCCAGATCCATAAAAGCTGCATACAACGTGTTGTCTTTCGCTAAATTTTTTTCATGGCCATCTTTACTACAAAAATCTGATCCGCATATCCCCTACCTTTCCTAAAACCCTCTTGCTCTTCACTCATTCTGCATTCAGTCACTTCCATCACTCTGTCAATTAATATCCTTGCATACACTTTTCCTGGTATACTTAGCAGACTTATTCCCCTATAATTGATACATACATCCTTAGGTCCTTTCCCTTTGAATAAAGAAACAGTAATAGCTTTCACCCAATCCTCAGGCACAATCTTCTGTTTCCATGCTGAATTACATATAAGGTGCATCCAATCTATCGCACTTTCTCTTCCATGCTTCAGCATTTCAGCTGTAATCCCATCCAATTCATGTGCCTTTCCCTCCTTCAGCCTCATTATTGCTCTTTCCTCCAGCTTTGCTATAGGCCCTTGCGCTTGTGTCCTCTTCCTTCCATCCTCCATATCCATGCATGTAACAACTGCAGCCTCCCCTTCTCCCACATTCATCAGTTCTCCAAAATACTCTTTCCATCTGCCTTTCACTTCCTCTTTTGATTCAGCAAATCCCCTTCCTTACTTCTCACATAATCATTTCCAGTCTTACATCTGCCTCTTTCTTTTTTCACCTCCTTCTGGTATAGCTTCTTATTGTCCCAAAACTTTTCATTTAACCTTCTTCCAAAATCTTCATCTGCTCTTTCTTTGCTTTCCTCTATCAGCTTCTTAACATTTTGCTTACATACATATTTTGTATTCTTCCCTCAGATTTTGTATTCTTTCCTCTTCCTTGGCTGAACTTCCACGGATACTTTCCTATTTAGCAATCTACCATGTGCCTTTGTCTTCTTCCGCAGCATTTCTAATCTCTTCAGTCCACCATGCATTGCCCTTTTTATTCCTGTATCTCACTACCTTGTATCGAACTACTGATTCTACAGCCTTTAATAGTATTTCTCTAAACTTTTTAAACACCTCATTCACACATGACTGCATTTCTACATTTAAAGCACTTCCATCTAAGCTTTCACTTACCTTCCTTTCATACTCCTCCCTGCATTTTTCTTGATTCATCTTCTTGCTTGCCAACACTTTTACCTCTCCATTCTTCCTTACACCATACCTCCACTTCTCCCTGATCCTCATCCTCAAAAGAACTGCAAAATGGTCAGAGTCTCTAAAGAATCCTCTCATGACTCTAGCATCCACCACAGCATTTCTCAATTTTTCATCCACTGCTGCATAGTCAGTCTAAGCCTTTTGCTCTTCTCTTCCATCATTCCTCATCCATATAAATCTGTAGATCATCTTGTACTGAAAAAAGGTGTTTTCAAGGAATAAACCCCTCTCAGCACAAACATCTACAAGATAGCTTCCATTCTCATCTACCAACTATCTCAACAATTTCATCACATCCCACTTTCTCATTTATATCACCCAGTATGCTACATTTCTCTCATTCTCAAAACCGTTCATACAGTCATTCAAATTCCTTCAGAAAAGCTTCATTTCATCCTTACCTCATACAGTCTTCATATTCACAGGTGCATATACTCATACCCATGCATATTTTGCAATCCCAGTCTTTCCTTTCACTCACACTATTCTTGATCCATTCCATCCATGCTCTATAACACCCTCCCATACTCATCCCCATCAGACATTCTCCAGGTACATAAATGCCACTTACAATTTACTCCCCATTTGCCAAAAGAATCTCACACAAAATCTTCAAGGCAAAAACCTGATTAGCGCATCATTTGTCTCTCCTGAAGCTGCATTACACCTCTCCAGTCAGACATTCTGTGCATTCCTCTGTCATTTCAATCACCAGTAGGTATCACTTTCTTGAGTAAATCGAGACTTAAAAAGAGTGCTAGATATAAAATGGATCAGGGATTCAAATAGGCAAACTGATGAGGGATATCAATTATAAATCTTTTCATTTTCTTTTTTTTTTTAGTGCCTATTCTGTAATAATGATAAATATAAACTGCTCTTTATTGCTGATAGGCAATTAGGCCAGCATTCAACAGTATATTCTTAATAACATTAATAAAGATCTTAATTAAATTCTGCTATTATTGGTACATGAGCTAATGCTGAGCAGTGAGCGGTGCTGGACTGAAGTTTTGTGTATAGGCTGTACAATAGTCATGTTTATATAAAAAATCAAATAAGAGAAAATGGTTAATATAAGATCAAGCTAACTTTGAATAAGCAAACAGGAATTTAATTGAATAGAATTTTTAGAGTTTTACACCTAAAGGTAAAAAGATTGGAGAAGAAATGAATGATGAATTAGCTGAAAACAGAAGATATAATATTCTCTTTTTAATTGAGAAATGATATGAAAAATTATAACGGATGAAGAAATTAAGATTCTGGGAAGTATTTTCAAAGAACATTATTACAAAATTAAATCAACAGGAGGACTTTAAAATGAAAGTAGTAGAGGAAAAAGGGAGCATTTAATGGGGAAAGGTCAAAGATATAGGTCCATAGGTACTTTCAGAGTGTCCCTAAGATAAATAAACAAAAGAAATGAACTTTACAATGAGATTAAAGACTCAGAATTAGAGAATAGAAGACGATTTAAATCTGGGCTTAAGGATGAGAAACAGGGTAATGGCTTGTTCAGAGGAAAACAGATCTGAAGACTTTGAAACAGTGGTACATTAGTAGATTACTATGTGAAGGTATAAAGAGGATATTGTAACTGTTAAAAAAAGTAAGGGAAATACAAAGAAGGCTTAAGAAAGTCCAAAGAATTCAAAATTAGTGCATGAAGGCTATCAGGATAATATTAGAAATTACCAGAGATCTGGAAATGGACAAGTCACCATTACTGAGCTTCACTGAAAAGTAGGCTGACCCAAAACTGGGGGAATTAATGGGCATAGTTAACTGATGATTTTTGAATAAAATTAGACAATATTCCAGCAAAAGAAGAAAGGGTAAAAGAGAAGAAAATACAAAAATAGAAAGTACTAGAGGCTATGAACATACCAGATTTAGTTTTTAAGATAATATAGATAAAAAGATTTAGTCAAGCTGTAAAGGGATGACCAGTAATGGTTACTCTCAGCATATAAGTCTTCAGAAAGGAGGTTCTGAAGGAAGAATAAGAAACTGTCTTTCTATCTATTTATCTATATCTCTGATGCCAGTTCTCACCGAGAACTCCCTAAATGGAGATGTAAGTGTACCTACCTATGTACCTATGAATACCTCTGATGAGATTTTGCCATGGTGGCAGGTCTACGCATTACATTCACCACTTGACCTGTATGTTGAAGAACAATGTTTCTCTTGACTGCCTTTCCATTTCCTATCACTTGTCTTACTTGTTCTATAATATTTTTTTCAGCAGCTATTCTGCTATTGTTATCTCTATTGCCTTCATCCATGAGTCTAATCTTATGAATGTTTCTGTGGTTACATTGCATAAATCTTTTAGATCACATAGTATTGCATTAAATGATATATGTAATGTATGTACCTCTTTTAGACCAAATATTCCCAGTTACCAGTCCCTTTTCAACAGACAACTCAAAAAGCTGTTTGACATTTTCATTTATCTCACTGAATACTCCATGCCACCCTATTTATGCCCTCAACTGTCACTTTACTCACTTTTGCATTCAAATCACTCATCACTAATACCCGATCTCTCGCGTCAAAAGTTCTGGCAAACTCACTTAACTATTCCCAAACAGTCGCCTCCCTTTGTCATTTTTCTTGTGGCTAGGTGATTAAGCACTGATAATCATCCACTTCTCATAATCCACTTCCATTTTTACCCACATCAGTTTGGTTCTCACTTCTTTCCACTCTTTTGCACATTTCCACAGCTCCTCCTTTGGCAGAAATGCTACCCCATCCATAGCTCTCCCCTTCATACTAACCCCTGGCTTTACCCCCTAAGACATTCCTCCATACCCTTGAGCCTTCTTTCACAGAGAGCTAAAACATCAAGGTTTCTTTCCTCAAATATAATACATATCTCTCCCTTCATCTCCTCTTAGTTCTATCCAAAGACATTCAAGCACCCCAGCCTAACCTTTGAGGAGGATAAGCTCTCCTTGCTTGGCTCCTTTTACTGTTCCAACTTCTAAAAATTGAAATACATGAAGGGAGGGTTTTCAGATCCCTGTTCCTGCTCCATTCATTTTCCTTCTCCAACTTGCTGGGAATACATAGATTTTCTCTCCTGCAATTATTTTTCACCTGTATGGAGCTCATCTCAGTCATTCTACTGTTGGTTGACCTTTTGTGCTTTCTTCTCAATGTTATATGTTTTAGGTACTCAGCAGAGCTTCCCATTGTGTCATAGACATCTCATTGATCAAATCCTCCTATTGTATATGCTTAGTAGTAAAACTGAAATTGCTAAATAGGCCACCATCTTTACATGTGTTTTACCCATCCAGTTTAGCATCCAGACTTAATTCTGCTTGAGTTAGGTTGAGATCTGAGTGATATCACATATTAAATCCACATTATTTGCAGAGACTAAGTCCAAACTAATATTCTGGTTGGTTTTGTTATTTATGACTGAGGGAGAACTTGTCACACAGCCTGAATAACTCTGTTTTACATAATTATTTGTCTGAGCTGCTTCTGGAATTGAATGTTTTAGCTACAGTGTTGTTTCTCACTTGTCTCCATTTTATGTTTGAAAGGTTAAAGTTCCCTGTCACGAATGTTTCACAATGGATTTTCCAGAAAGTTAGGATACAATTCTCTGTTTCTTATTTGTACTGTAAGTTCTTTTGCCTTTGCATGGTGGTCTATAAAGTAGTGTAATAATTGGGTTTTTGTTTTGAACCTTGACAACTAATGTTTCTGCTACATCATTATGGGAGTTCAGGTGCTCAGTTGATATAAAACCATTTATTACATACAGTCCAGCTCTATGTGACCTTCTATTCCTGTCACATCTTTACATTTTTTTTTTCTTAAAGCTGAGACGGCATGGGCAGCTACGGCCCTAATCAAGGCCATCCCATTAACGCTATATATATA